>NJDC01001644.1:10688-21002 GCA_002245475.1 Calephelis virginiensis | reverse complement strand
AACCAGTTTTCATGAAATTTGGCATATACATAGAAGGTAGCTTGAAATAACATAAACAATAGTTTTTATTCTAAAAAAAATCTTATGGGACTATTAACCGTGCGGGAAACGCTGTAGGCAGTAGCTAAAATAATAATTTAAGAATTGACATCTCGAAATGAACATTGCTTACGAGTAGAAAATGCTGAAAATAATAAAATTGTACGGCAGTTAATAGCCGGCGTCGGGTGAACAATAATCAGTGTGGCACGTAAAAGCCGACCTTATATTGCGAAACTTGATGACGGCTGCGAACTTAAACTACTTTAGTTCGCAGCTTTTTCCCTTAATTTATTCTAACGGGAAAAACTCGACCTCACAGCCTTATTTTATGCTAGTCTGTGTCTCATAAATTGTAGGAATAATTTTCGCTTTTTAAATTCTAATTTAGTCATTTCTTAAATGCACGCATAAAATTTTCTATTCAAACTACTTTACCTTCTAGACAGATAGATAGACAGATAGGTCATTGCATATGAAATTGGCGTTATATCGTTCTGGCCACTTCGATCACAAATTTCTCCTCTTTTTTGTCAAGAATTCCAAATTTGAATTTGTACGGCTACTTCTAAATGTAAAATTGTGTTCTATAATAATAGTTTTGGCGCCATCGAGAGAAAAGATGGTCGAAGTATTTTCATAATTATTGAAATTCGTGTTTATATTGAGTGAAATTAGTAAATTTTGCTGAAATTTTGTACTGTTTTGTTCAGTGAAAGTGCACAAATGAAATAATAATGAAGAAATTAGCGTATCGTATATTTCCTCGTTGCCGCCAAATCTCACTATATGAGCTTGAGTAATTTACCACCAGGAAATACGTCTGCTTGTTTGCCTTCCAATATAATAAAAAAGAACAGAAACGAAGATTAATTAAGGGCAAGCCGTTAAGAAGTTCTACCGCCAAAGCATTGTATAGAGACCGATGATAAGTTCGTCTTCTTAAGTTTTATATATATAAAAACTGTTAATCCCGTCGGGGTTTGAGCGTCCATTTTTATTTTATTATAATTTATATGAATATTCATCCGAGTTAATAAAATCCATTTACGAGCGTCCAGGGCCCAGCCATTTGATGAAATGTTAATATTTAACTGATTTCATCACCAGGGCAGCAAATTTTTCGGATAATCTGATAAATCACTAATGCGGCTTTATTTCCTCCATTACAAATCCAATTATATACCATGGCACATGGCACAAACACGCAAACAAACTAATAGCACCTCTCGTTTTTTGGCGGAGATTAAAATATGGACTTGTCGCTATTTAAGATTGCTCATTAAAGGAATTCTAATATCCAAGAGCAATTGCGTTTTCTTTTTTTATACTTAAAATAAAAATTGCGAAACACATGTATGTTAAAAAGTACATACATATACATACATATCTTCACGCCAAGTCCCTTACGAGGTAGGCAGAGAGTATCGAGTGCAAGACCTCACGATCCTGACAAACAAACAAACTTGTCTTGCTTCATTCACATTCATAACCCTTTTCATACAAACACGCTGGTTTCGGAGACTCTTGACACCACCCTCGGTTAATATCCGATTGATCTGATCGTGAAATGTCAGCCTTGGTCTCCCGGGTACCTACATCCATCCACACTCGCATTGTATATATGCTTTGTCAATCTTTCATCTGTCATTTTTTCCACATGACCAAACCAGCGGAGCATGCCCTTTCGCATTTTAACACCAACACTTTCTTTTAATCTCACTCTTTAAAATGTTAAAAAGTTGTTGTAAAAATATTTAATCATTCCATTATATATTCTGCCACACTGTAATGTTTTATTTTAATATTTGAAGATAGAAATTCTATATATATTTTTTTCACTTTAGTTTTGGTTAATTTATATATACTAGTTGTCGCCCGTTGGTCGCAATTCGACCATAATAAGTTTTAATATCTTGTTGATAAGAACGCCATCTTTATTTCTCAAGACCAACTACTTTGTTTAGTGCGCTTTTTAGTGCACCATCTGTCATCTTTTATCGTTATCATCAATATATTTGTTTGTGTGTCAAATGCATGGTAGTGTGTGTAATGTTTTATTTATTAATTTAATGTACTTTATAAGCAATTTTATTGAAAAAATATTAGCGTTCTGCATTTCTTCTATGCATAAACTATAAGTGTGCCAAATTTTATGCTCCTGCGTCCGCATAATTTTCGTAAAAAAGGGTCCAATGTTTTGGCATCACGTATTAATATATAAATAAAAATAAATCCACATTTCGCGTGGTCATTGCATCATGCCTGAACGGATAGACCAATTTTAATCTTCCTTTTTTTGTTGTGTTGAAAAAAAAACAATGCTTTAATCCATACATACTGTTAGTAGCTATTAAAGTCAACCAATGCGAAGTTAGGGTTGGCTAGTTTTAAATAAAAATATAAAACTTTTAAAACCATATCGACTTAATACCAGTGCATTTCACTAATAAGTCTGAGAAGTAGAATAAACTTGCATTGTCAAGAAAAGCCTAATCGAACCTCACATCAAAGCTTTATGGCCAAATGTTCCCATAATATAGTATTAGAAACGATTAGACGCATTTTGCTGCGATCTTAACTGGAGGATAAGAAGTCATTTTTTATTCCCATCGTGAGAAAAGCCAGAACAAATTTAAAAATTATATACAAATTTGCACACCAAAAGCAGCCCCGAAAAAGTTATTTATTCACGAAAACACCTTTTACTTAAAATACACTTATCACGGTTATGCATTTTGAATTACGCATGTATATTTATGCTTTCCACATTTTCTGGGAAACGTTTTTAAATAGGCGCTTGGATAAAAGCTCTCGACACTTGTGAAATAATTAATGAGATTCAGGTGTTCCAGCGAGATAGCAACTTCGTCATTTAAGAGGCATTTTATAAAGTTAGCAAAGTCATGACATTGCGACAGCGCACATTAAAGATACTGATCTCGTAAACGTCATCTACCTGCTTTGTTTGCGTTGTGGTTTCTCACACACCTTCAACATAACCATGGCACTGATACTCATGATTAATATGTGTGTAACCTGTTTCAAAGTTCAAAAGTATGTGTTGCTCCTCATGCCAATCTCTGCAAATTATTTGTGAATGTAATAAACTTTTGCAATTTAGATTTATAAGAAAAAAGACAAGCATGGTGAGTTTCTTTCGCCGGATCTTCTCAGTGAGTGGCCGCGTTCCGATCCGGTAGTAGTTTTTAGAATTATATAGACGCGTTACAAGAATCTGTATATGGATCTACGTAATAAAAGCTATTTTGAATTTGAATTTGAAAGGCAAAGCCAAAAATTATGATTGACCCTCGGTATTACGCTAGTGCCGAAATGCGAAATGCCGAATGCAACCAAAAGCGTTGGTTCCACACAAAAGCAATAATTACAATGTTATAATTTATGTTATTTATCTATAAATATAAAAAAATATTAATTTCCCTTCCTTGACTTAAAACCATGGTTGTCATTGTCATATTACGGCTTTTTATGTATTTAGAACGCAAACAAGCAGACGATGATAAGAAACTCACGCCGCCTAGAGACACCAAAGGTGATAATTGTGCGTTGCCAACCTGAGGCCGGGATGTTAGACCTCATGCAACAGTAAGATTACCATCTACCTACAGTCATCCAACCGGAACATGTCAACGGCAAGCACTGACGTTATGGCGGCAGGAATAGGGAAGGCGGTGGTACCAATCCGGACGAGTCGCCGTGAAAATCTATCACCTAGTCAGATGTCACAGTGTTACAGAAGGTAGAGCAGACTTGCAAATGCCAAAAAAGACTAATCGAGCATCACGCCTGAAAGGATAGACCATTTTTTTGTTGATTTAGTGGCAGGAAACGTTTTAATGAAAATAAAATTGGAAAAATTGCAGGAAAAATATGAATTGAAATATTATTTTACTTCAATTTTTTCCATGGAATTACAAACTGTTGATAATAACAGCTACAAATTAATAGTCAATTAAAATTTCCTTAATTTAATACATTTTTATGCCAACATGACAACAAACACGGCTCCCCTGATGGTAAGAGTTAACCTCAACCTACAGACACCATAGATGAGTGGTTGCATTTTTATAGTGTAATGAGTATTTATTATTATTTTTTGGTTCTAACAGAGGTAGTAAGTGATGAGCTTCATTGACTGTTATTGAATTTATCCTAGACTAGCTGCTACCTGCGGCTTCGCCCGCATTTTCACAGAAACCCGGTGTGCGATCGAAGTTTAAAAATAGCCTATATGTTAATTCAGGTCACAATCTATCTGTCTTCCAAATTTCAGACAAATCCGTTCAGCCATTCGAGCGTGAAAGAGTAACAAACATCCATACATCCATACTTACAAACTTTCGCATTTATAATATTAATAGGATATTATGCATTTTTTCTAATTTTCTAAAATGTGTTCTATTTCTCACATCGCTGTTGTCATATCGCTGTAATCGATGGTCTTTATTACCACCGATGTGACAATTTACACCGAAATGACGAGAAAAATCCGTCGGTGTCCAAGATATTTAAGGTGTTTTGGTTAATGATCAACGCACAGTTTTGTCACATCGGTGGATCGCTTTTTCATATCGGCAGATTGCTTTATCATCTCGGTGAGCCGCTTTTTTGGCTCAGCTAGCCCAATACTTAAATAAATTGAAAAGGCATTTCCAACTATTCAGAATCATATTATTTCATCAGACCAGTATCGGATTTTTTTTTATACTATGTCCCAACTCAGTTTTTACTGTTCTTTTCTATCTAACATAATATTATGGAACTGCAGTGAAAGTGGTCAGTGGAAAGATGCGCCAAATAGAGTAGGTGGACTACTAAAGAGAACAGTGAATCAATTTGCTGCACACGATGGTGATATGAAAACATAGATTATTTTCTAAACTATTAAAAATCTGCTGTCCAAGGTGTAAAAAAAGGACTGGCTTCTCCCTACTAATTGGAACACATTCGTGGAACACTACAAGTCAAACAAGTAGTTTGGACTAGAGAAACTAAAAATCGTTCAGTTTTACGTCGTCTTTCTTGTTAAGAAGATTAACGTACAAAATATTTTGGTTAACACCCACACGCCGAACATCTAGACTTCCGCAATTTGTCTAGTAACCATGAAATTAAGTCTTAGCCTCAACTTGCTACTCCCAGTGACAGAAAATCAATCACTCAATCAAATATAAGTAATAATTAAAACTTCGGTTATTGTAGTGTGGTTATGATTAATATGAAAGTTAAATGGCTTATTAATTATGTATGTAAGATTCCTATTTTTATTATTGTTAAACTTAGAAGGCTACAATTTTTTAAGTGTAGACACGGCAAAACAATTAGCTAGATAGCTATAAGTGATTTTTGATTTTATTGCACTTCATAAGACAATGAAAATAGAAATAAATGCATTTTTTAAACTCTATGTACCTTTAGTAAATACATTGAAAAAGAAAAGGAAAAAGTAAAAAAAAAATAGAATAGGTAAATACCTATATAATTTAAAATTATGTTTTATCTGGATTCCTAAGTAAAGAGTTCTTGTTGGATGTGTTCTATGATAACCTTAGTTCAGGTCTTCAGTTCTTAGTCACCCTTGTAAAAAATATCTAGGTACCTAGGTATTAACTGTATCTCAAAGGTGAATAGATTCCCATATCGCTGGATATGTGTATCATTTCGCTGGATAAACTTATCATTTCGGTGGATAAACTTATCATTTCGGTGGATAAACTTTTAATGAATTTTCTCCTAAATATTACATAAAGCATGAAAAATATGCAAAAAATAAATAAATGAAAAAGTTCACCGATATGATAAATAAAATGGCATTTGCTGAAATTCACCCATAAATTTAATAAACACCCAGACCCGGAAATGCAGACATCTAAATGTTCATCATACAAATGCCTGCCCCCCGTCAAGAATCGAACTCGATCCTCGCGGTTGGTCAGTATAGTTAGGCGTGTACACTAGCCACTTGACCAACGAGGCGGTTATGTGACACTATCTCGGAATCATTAGCTATCTTTAAAAAAACATTCAAAACATAACAAAAATTGAAGTCGGTTCTTTGTTGTTTTATGTATCTCATATTTACATATTTATTTTAATTATGCGCTTGTCCCAGATCATGAATTCTTACGTCATGGCATTTATAAGTCATAATATGTCGCCTGGTTGTCGTTAATCGACTTGTATACAGCCTGCGTCATCTAGACATGTAACATCACATATATTCGTCTGAATATGTCGTAAATATGCAACTGCTACGAGATAATGGTCCATTATTATTCCACCCATTTCTAATCCCCTTCACTTTATGTGGTCACTATTTATATCACTTTACCAACAGTGTTTCCTCGTGTCATTCATATTATATTATTGAAGTTATACTTCTTTTGGCGCGATTGGAAAAAATAATGAGAGTTTTCGTGATGGGCACGCACGCTGACAGATAAATAAACAGTCTAAAGTTAGTTGCTAAACAGATAAAAGCAACAGTCTGAAGTTAGTTTCTTAACTTTTTCATAAGTTTTGTAAAAAGTGCTACCTAATATACGTATTTGTTATTTTTGAATTGTAACGCTAAAAAAGAATAACTTTATGAATACTATCCTTTTCCAAGTAACGTTTTGAATTTCAAGGATTCAAATTAAACAAACAATTTATTGTTTGAACCTAATATACCTTTTACGATTGGTATTTAAGTACCTATCACATTTTAATTTTAGCACTTAACTTTTCTTTGTTAGTCCGGTTGGCGATAGGCTTGCCACGTATAACATTGTGCGACTAAGTAGTACCTTTGGGTACTCTTTGGTAGCCTGGTTGTGCCTCTGTCTATTGATTCGGTGATACGGGCGTAAATATACTTTCAGCACTTCTCCCGTGATTTAGATAAATTTCCACAATTTTTTAAAGAAAAGAAACACTTGATCTTGGACAAGGATCAAACTTATAACTTACCTCTCTCGCTGATGACGCTCTGCTATTGCATCTTTAACAGAGGGGAGGCTTTTTCTTACCTTGAAATTTGTGACGATATTTTGATAAACTTAGAAGTCATAATATAAGAGAACACCTATGTAGGAAGACTATACTAATATTAGTTTTAGCACTTGATAATTCTCACATTATTTAAGAAAAAAAATACATTAAGGTGTTGTACCCGCACCTTTTCGTGCCTCGCTGACGAATGCTCTAACGATTTGAGCCACTGAGGATTTAAATGGTGTGCTGAAATTTTTAATGACTTTCTTAATTCTCTTAAAATTGTAAGAAGATAGTGGTCTTTTACAGTGTTACTGTACACTTTAATCGTTTCAAACACTTATACTATTTTGACCGCCTCGTTGGTCGAGTGGATAGCGTACACGCCTAACTACGCCGACCAACTGCGAGGCTCGGGTTCGATTCCCGACGGGGGCAGGCATTTGTGTGATGAATATTTAGGAGTCTGCATTTCCGGGTCTGGGTATTATTAAATTTATTCTTGCATCTATTGAAGTATTTTTTATATTATCTATTAGAATCGTTGACTAACACCCACATAACAAGCATTTAATTTGCTTGCTTTGGGGGTTAGATTTAATTTGTGTAACATGTCCAGGGATATTTATTTAATTATTATTTATTATTAATTGATGTGTGCTATAATATATATAACTTCACAGTAGACACATCTGCATTCAAGATACAATGAAGACCTGGCCAGATGACTCTAATCATCGTATCTTTTTCTTGTTTCTATTTATTATTTACCGAATATTTGTAATTATTGATATACATATATATTTATGGCCTTGCTTAAAACCACTAGGATTTACTACTGAATGCTATTTTCTTCCAGTGCATCCTAATAAAAGTCTTTAGTGTAATCTCCATATTAATCAATCGATACATTTTTAACTTATATATAAAATTTTTCGAAGTGAACATTTTTGTTCGGCGCTGCGCACTTTTTTTGGAATTGGTAAAAACTTCTAAACTCGCGTCAGATCGTCAGATCGTAAGACGGCGCAGGGCGCATGCGCTAATGAGACGGCGTGAGATCTAAAATAAAACGTAGATTAATTGCTGTTTTTGTATTGTTTAGATATTTCCGAAAAATATAGGCTTCACAGTGGATAATACACCGCAATATACCTACCATTACATTATCACAGATAGCATATACCTATAATATCAACAGACGTTGCTCTATTTGTTTCATCTTGAAAATAAGCTTTATGTGTAGACGAACAATGTTCGTTGTACAGATAATATGACGACGCTCCTAGCTGTCACGTGGTCTTACTTGAAGTTTTTGTCAAGTCAAACGCAGGTTATTGATATGAAAATACCATTTTTGCATAAATGATAGTGCTTTCATACTGTTAATTAAAGCAATTCGTGCAAAATTATTTCCTAACCATTCCAAAATATCAAAAATGTACAACGTTAATATTCAAGTTTTCACTTCTGTCGGCACTCCCGGAGTGCAACCCGTCTTTTTTTTAATCAGGGAATTACATACTTTGCTTTACATAACATTTATTAATCTAATTAAAAATAGGTAAGTAATTAGCGATAAACGTTTAAGTTGGATAAATGAAATCTAAGTCATTATCCACATTCAAGTCGAAATTAGGTAGAAAAAACTTTCATAATCACCCTTTGTGAATAGGGGCATACTTCTTAGGAATTTCCACGCCATGAATCACGGACAAAGTTAAATGTATTAACGAAGACCAATGGCTCTCGAAATTATTTTTTCCAACTTTCCATTCTTAAGAAAGAAAATGTCTATATTCTGTAAAACTAGAATCGCCAGCCGCAAAGTTCTTTTTGTTTACAGTTAGCCATTGCTGTTAGCATCGTCGACACAATCATTAACCATTCTAACTATACTAGCAATAGTTAGCATACATAGGTACATTCTAACTCTAGCCGCTGATATAAATATATCTGACAAATTATTCCAATTCATGTAACCATTACATTAAACACAAGTAATTATAATAAATAAATAAAGTAAATAGACATCAAAATACACAAACGTGTAAAGAAAGCCTACAAACAAAAACAATAAAAAAGGGTCTTGATGATGTCAAGGGAGCTAGAAAAAAAACACCAAGAAAAAAAACTCAAAATAAGCAACTTGCTAGACAACTAATCCAGTATATAGAAATGTATAATAATATCGTAATCATTTTAATGCACACCTAAACCTAGGAAAATAGACGAGTTTCTAAGTTTGGCTGTAGATGAGGACGAACCTTTGCCTCATTCGCCGGAGAAAAGGCCGCGAAGATACGTTTGTTCCTAATGCCAGTGCCTGTGGAACCACAGCAGATGGTACAATTTATTACTAAAAAAACACAAGTTTGCCCGTTGTCGTCTAAAATGTCCATCTTTGTCTTAACTCCAATTTTAGAGCTTACTGCCACAGGCTGTATTAGTAAACTCGGCGATAGCATATCGTGTGATTGTCAGTTTCGTGGTCTTATGAAAGCGAAGGCTAAAACAGTTTCTAAGAAGTGATGTGCTCATTAAGGTGAGACGATACTTCCAACTTAAAAAAAAGGAGTTTTGGCGCCATTGTGAATGATGATGGTCGTAATTTTTTCATAATTATTGAATTTCGTGTTTATGTTGAGTGAGATTAGTCAATTTCGGTGACAAATCAAGATGAGCTTGAGTAACGAAGCCACCGCTTCACTCAAGACCTCGACATGACTTTGTAAATAATGACTAATTGCTGAAATAACACTTAATTAATACGGAAGACATGTTAGCATGGCCCAAAGGCCTTAACCGGCCACGGCTACCTTCCTCCCACAATCTGGTAAACGTCATTGTTTATGTTACTTTTTTTCGTTTTTAGCTACGTTAGCAACTGAATTAGTTCGTTTTAACAGGTTACCCCATTTAACAAAATCGGGCTTAGATTATTTAAAACTAGTCATAAATCTTCAAAGAAAGTCACGTCAGGGTCTAAAGTAAAGCGGTGGTCTCGTTACTTAAGCTCACTTTGTTAGATTTAGCGTCAACACGGAAATATACGATACACTTCACTTGTGTATTGCTTCACTTCACTTGCCATCAAAATGGACAAAATTTTTATCATTTTTATTAATATGTACACAAAATAAATAATTAGTTACGAAAAAGTGCGACCATCTTGTATTTCGATGGCGCCAAATCTCTATTTTATTTCAACATGCAATAATGACCTGAGACTTGACCATGAGTTGGTATAGACCAGTCTTTCCCAAAGTGGGCGAT
>NJDC01001643.1:678478-693053 GCA_002245475.1 Calephelis virginiensis | reverse complement strand
TATGTTCGGACTAATCGGACATGTCTCAAACGTGCCATCTCTTATGTTTTTGTTTCATTTGAAAAAGATAGATGCATCTTAAATAAGTTTGGTTTGTGAACAGCAGAATTGCTACCAATTGGTAGTTTCTTCAAAGCTGTACAGCAGTTTGCCTCGATTGGTACTACTGCCCTATCTATTCTCACAGCAACTATGTTATTGCTCACTATCGTCGTTTTCCGTATTATATAGGGTAATTTAGAAAAAAAACTTTAACACGTAGCCAATGTTAGGATAGCGACGCACTAGTAATAGGTAAAATATAATAGGGTAATGGCATTATTTGATATTTTATCCGTACCCTTAAGAGGGCATGGGATTATCAGAAAACAGACTTAGAATGTTATAGGTGGCAAACTTGTTGCTAACCGGGTAAGTATAGATATTTTCATTTCCTATTTTTTTTTTTTTTTTTAAATAAATATAAAAATAAAAAAAGGATAAAAGTATCTTCACGCCCATATCCCCGAAGAGGTAGGCAAAGGCACAACCAGGGCACCCACGACTAGCCAAAGACACTAAGTCCCACAATGTGATAGGTGGCAAGCCTATCGTCAACCGGGCACATATCCAATCCCGAGCAACATTTTTTTTATTAGATAATTGGAAAAATCTAATTTTCCAACCAAATGCAGTCAAGTCCAACAACTGAACCGCTAGACCACAGAGGCGAAAATATCTATTTGGAATTCTAATTCTAGGTAACATACCTATTTTAAAAAAAATACAAACATGTTTCGATTTGCCATCCCGTAAATGAAACCTGGAAACAAATGTACTTAATGGCCATCGGGCCACTAGGCAACAGAGGCGGTAACAAAAGAGAAGAATTTAGTTAAGAGAAGGAGGATGATATTACCTCAAATTTCATTTTTAGTAAACTTAATTATTTAGCTAAAAAAAGACGACTTTGTCTGTCCTCGAAAAAACTCGGAAAAATCATTTTCACACAAAAATTTTACTTACAATAAATCTACTAAATTAATTGCTTTTGTAAATAATAGTAAATTTGTAATTTAATATGAAGTACTTCTTACAAGGAAGAATCTGTTATTAATTCAATCTAAAATATATATTAAAGAAACTCCTTTTTAGAAGTTAATAGACTTACTATTCAAGAACTGCTAAATCATTGGCATATTTTTTTGGATTTGTTCTCGGAACCATGCAACGTACGAAAAAATTAGCAAAAATAAGTTTTTAACAGAAAATGTGTTTTTGTGATAAAGTTTTATTTTGTAAGGAGGATAAGCTGTAGACTTAAAAAGGGCTAATCAAGAGGTATTAAATAAACACAAATACGATAAATAATGGTAGAAATTTTAGGAGTTCTTATTGGCCACCTTCCGATCCGATCGTTCGATCAGATACCTCTAATCATTTTACATTGTCATCCTTATTTCACATAATTACAAATTTTAATCGGAAAGTGAAAAAATTGCAAGGTTCCGGCGGAACAAACATACAAACGCACAGTACTACTATTTAAATTATGCGCTGCGGCTTTACACTTTTTACACTTCCTATTTTTTTAATCGACTGACCTAATCTAAATTTAAGAGAAATTATTAATTATGTAATATCAACTCTATATAGATATCTTTAAAATACATTCGAATTTCCGAAGCTTGACGAATATAGCCGAAACGCATAATTTAAATAGATCTACTGTAGCAAGTTAAACGAGGCTGTCAAAATTTGCCAAAGGCAGCTCGTAAAAACAAAACAAAAATACATTTTTGCTAACTCATACCAAATAAAACAAATCCAGGTTTTTGCTTAGTCATACGCGGTCACTAGAAGATTCACACAAGGCTACAAGCCCCAGCTTTTGTAGCTATATGTGGCAAAACTGATGATAATGATAAAGAGCATGGCGCAAAGGGCGAGGATAGAAGACTGTACTGTACGCGGGGCGAATAATGATGTGTCGGATGTAGAGCTAGGAAGGTTGTAGAATAACCAAGCAACAATTATTAAATTTTCGTCTTAAATGAGATTAATATACTATATTATTTAAATATATTATATTATATTCATCTCATTCTTTTGAAGTTAATTTATATAATATGAATATGTTATAATATATTCATCTGATTCTTTTGTCGATTTACTGAAGTTTCATTTCTGTCGTATGTGAATCGCACACACATCTTTTTTATTTAAGTTCTAATTCTTTTTATTTATCCCACTAAATAAACAAAGTGAAAATACTATAAAGAATAAAATAAGTTATAGTTTCACAATCATACTATTTATACTTTATATTTGTGTCTCTTACCTGTCGTTTTTCCGTTGCACCCGTTTTGAAATCACAACGATTCTAAAGAAGATTCACTTCTATAAAAAACTTTACTTACCCAGAAATAGCTTACCCTAAACTCCATTTACACTATTTCTTGCATACACTGTTCTTTTTTATCTACGCAACCCCACCCCTGCTAAAAGGACTACCAAGATATACAATTTTATTCAATTGATTTAGCGCTATATCATCAACTAAAATCCGTTGTGGCCACGTCTTTTTCCTCTATAACATGACTCTGTAACATGTCTATGGGAAAGTAGTAAGCTATTGGAATTGAAAGAAGTCTATACACTTTTTTCAGATCACAGACTGACAAAATTTACGTTTAAACATTTCCACAAACCTTTAAACTTGTAATGTGATATGTACCTTCTATGACATTCTTTAATCTTCAATAATAATATAAAATCGTAGTGATACTTACTTGGTGGTATGGTGAAGAGGGAAGGCCTAAGGCTATAGTCGGATACACGGGAACATCTTCAGGGGTCACGTACACTGACAATACCGAATTACCCGCCGGCGCAAACTGATCCTTATTGTACCTAGGGAAATATGGTTGCCAGGAAAATAAAGAGTACCGCAAAAATAAAGTTTTATTACCTTACGCCAAACGAGCTTTGATCACGAGTCTTGTGACCGAAAGTATTTGTGGAACGATTGTTTCAAAACTTTCGATTTGATACTAACATGATACTGTACATTGTTGAGTACAATAAGAATTTGGCGAATTTTTGAAGTGTCTACGAATTGTTGAAAACTTTTTTTCGTGTTTTTTTTGGGATTGACTAGACTTGTTTTAGGGTTGCTACAAACGTGCAGGAAAGACATTACATAAGTCTAAATCAAGACTCTATCAAAGGCATAACACGGTTTGTTTATAGTAAGACCTGAAACGAATATAAAGCTTGTATTTTTAGTACAAATAGATTTTTTTAAATCTATGTGTTATGAGATAGATAATAAGGTGGTTAATTCGTACATTAGCAAGCAAGCAAAAATGTAGCTTACAGACAGCATAGTTGTTAACGGTGCGTTATCCTTTAGCTAGGAACTTAAAGTAATTTCCACTGTGAAGAACTTTGCAGAATAGACCATCAGCCTTTCCGCCAAGAGGGGAGTATAGGCTTACCGTCCCTAACAGCGTTACATCCTACTGGATGGTAGAGTTTCGCAGCGACTCGCCCGGATTTGTACCACCGCCTTACTTATTTCTGACGCCATAACGTCAGTGCATGCTCTGGACTAGTTCCGGTTAACAGGTTAAGGTAGCCGGTAAACTTACTTTTGCTGAGGCCTAACATCCGGACCTCAGGTTGGCAACGCAGCATTACCACCTTTGGTGTCTCTAGGCGGCGTGAATTTTTTACCATCAGGAATTCTGTCTGCTTGTTTGCCTTCTAACATCATTAAAAAACTCTCAAGCATGGAGTAATGATCAACACTGACACTAGTTTATGGAATAGACAGCACTAACACGGGCGAGTTGAAGAAATCACGTTAATACATATCGCCTGACCATACAAAAAACCCCACCTGAAGTTACTCTAGTGGCCGAACATCCTGACTATAGTATGGCAATGCACCAGTAATGGATATGGTAGAATAGACGACGGTAGTCCTTTACCGTTAGTAGAGACTACTTATTATTATTTTTGCTTATTTATTATAAATGCTACATGACATTAAACAATATTGATTACCGAGAAATTTATTTCCTCGTTTCTTTTTCTGCCAAGGTTTAGGACCGCTAAACCACCGATTCCTACATTACTGTCAGTAAATTTGAACAACTTCCCGATTACGGATTGACCTGAAGTTTTGCATGTATAGTATATGTATATCGTGTTTTGACTTATTGATACTTGTGTGTGTGTGTGTGTGTGTGTGTGTGTGTGTGTGTGTGTGTGTATGTGTGTGTGTATGTGTGTGTATGTGTGTGTGTGTGTATGTGTATGGGTCTATTTTTATGTCCCGTCATAACTTTGGTGGTAGGAATATTACAAATAATTAATTTGTCACAAAAATATTTTTATTAAAAAGTTATCTTGAAAATGATTTAGTAAAATGTATGTACAAGCATAACTTCCGAAAGACTGTGCCGATTGGTAAATTTAGTTTTGTATTATTTGTGGAAGTCCAGGTACGGTAAAAAATAAGAAAATACAAAAGACTGCGAAGAAACTCTCTCAGCAGAAAGCGATTTCATTATTGAACTTAAGTTTTTATTCCTAATAAATGATTGTTTTAACTAGAATAAACACACAAAAAAAGAAATCTTCACGCCAATTCTCGTACGGTGAAGGTAGAGAGTATCAAGTACATGGTTAGCTTCCCCTATTCAATATCAATCTAGATCTCTCTGGCTACATAAATCGTTCCATATTGAATTCCAATATTAAATATAAATATTCAATTCCATACCAAATTGAATGTATGTTTTGTCAATCTTTCATCTATTATTCTTTACACATGCCTGAAGTCTGAACTAGTGTAAAAACAACATTTTAACATCTCAAATACTAACTAAATAAAATAAGTTATGCGGAACAGCTAGTTAACTATAAAATTAACCACATCACAAATATAACTAAAGTTTCACACAAGCGTAAACCAGTACGTATTAATTTACAAGTTATATCAAAAATATGTCTCCAGAAATATACCCCGTCACAGATGGCTAAACAATAATATCGACCCTAAGACCCCTCTCGAAGGGTGAGCCACTTATTTTATAAAGTTTGAATAAGATTTTAAAGAGCTGAGTGTAACTTATTGCTTCGGATTGACACCCACGGATTTATTTCCGAATGGTGGCAAAATTGATCTTTTGGTTTGCAACACCGACTTTTCGTATTTCTGTACGTATCTTTAACATTTTTATATGTTATCAAAAGTACATGAAATACTAATAATACATGAAATCACATAAATGTTTAACTGTCGATGACTAAAACGAGATCCGATACCAAAAATTAAATTGAAACAGCTGTATTGATTATCTTCAGATTTTTGCAAAGTTTCCTCTCGCCGAATCCTCTTTTCTGTATATCTACATTGAAAAATATTAGCGTTATGCACTTCTCCTACACATAAACTAGAGGTAAGTATGCCAAATTTCATACTCCTCCGTTTACGCAAATTTTCGTAAAAAGTGGCCTTGGCATCACGTATTAATAATTAAAAATGCTTATTAAGTACATTAAATCAATAAATAAAGCATTCCCACACTGCCATGCATTTGACACACACAAACAAATTTATTGATAATAACGATGACAGATCACAGACGGCGCACTAAAATGTTTGGAAACAAAGTAGTTGGTCTCGAGAAATGAAGATGGCGTTCTAATCAACAAGATATTAAAATTAATTATGGTCGAATTTCGGCCAATAAGCGACCACTAAGTTATAATAAATATAATTTATTATAACTCAACTAGTATAAGAGTGTATTTTTTTATGTTAGAGATCAGCGAACAATCACATGGCACAAAGACACCATAGATGTATTAGATTCCTCGCTGTCATGAGGCCGGGCATATCGCCCTTATGTGCAAACCGGAAACGCTACCATACAGACCGTAACACGTTAGAGTCATTATGGTGACGAAAATAGGTAAGGCGGAGTATGAGTTGAAAGTGGTTGGTAATACCTATATTTCAACCTGTGCTCGCCTCTTGCTATATGCCTGGCAGAAATTCAAATGGGAGTTTTGGCGCCATCGACAGAAAAGATGGTGGAAGTTTTTTCATAATTATTGAATATTATGAAATTTGAGTTTTAATATATTTAGTGAAATTAGTCAATTTTAGTGTCATTTTGTTCAGTGAAAGTGCAGAAATGAAATAATCATGAAGAAATTAGCGTATCGTGTGTTTCCCCGTTGCCGCCAAATCTCACTATATGAGCTTGAGTAATGAGGCCACCGCTTTAGTCAAGACCCGACATGACTTTTACTGTCGACTTGTGACTATATTGAATTATTGAAACCTGACTTTGATAAATCGATTAACATGATGCAAATTTCTACTTGACTAATGCCAAAATGCTAATTCGAATTCCAAAAACTAAAGGAAGAGGGAAGAATGGTATAATCTACTCAGCGGAACCTGGCCAATACGGAGCATCATTTTTTAAAAATGATTGTTAAAAAAAACACCAGTTACATAGTATCTATAGACCATGTTTGTTTCTTACCATAAAGAGATGCGAATATTTGTACAATATGTGGTCCTGAATAAGTATTTTGAATTTAGGTATATTCATTAAATTTAACTATAACCGTAACACAAACAAATCAATTATTTTAGGGAGTATGTAATAACGAATGACTAGCACACATATCTTCGCACAAGTCTATTGTAGGTTAGACAGAAAGTATTGGATGCAAATTGTCACGACTCTTGACACTAGACCGACAGAGCTGCCTAGCTTCCTTGCCTGATACCATCAGATGAAACCTGAACGATTTGATAGTGAAATGTCAGCCCATTTTGCCTTTATAATCCAAATGGAGTGTGCCCTATCTCATTTTTACACTAACACCTTCTTTCAATCCCACTCTGTAAAGAGTCGGTTATGTCTGACTGTCTGTATGTCGTTCATATTACTGGGGCTTTCAGCTACCACCATTTTATGCAGGTACCAGGTGGCAGAGGGCTCTCCAACAGCACCTTTCATTAGTAGCCTGCTATTATCGTGTTGGTCCGGGCTCCTTTGTAGAATAGACCATCTGCCTTCCTGTCAGGCAGCTCGTAAAAGGCGAGCATGGGCTTGCCGTCACTAGCACCTGACTAGGTGCTAGTGACTAGGTGGTAGAGTTTCGCAGCGACTCGCCCTGATTGGTACCACCGCCTTAACTATTCCTGCTGTCATAATGTCATGACGTGTTCCGATTCGAAGGGTAAGGTAGCCAGTAAACTTACTTTTGCTCGAGGCCTACCATCCTGGCCTCTAGTTGGCAACGCACCATTACCACCTTTGGTGTCTCTAGGCAGCGAGAATTTCTGTCTGCTTGTTTGCCTTCCAATGTCATAAAAAAAATAGCGATCAAGCAGATGATTCTCCTATTGGTAAGAGACTATCGCTGCTCAATCACTGGCACCATTTTATGACTGGTTTCTACGACATTTGTACAAGTTTACTGGCTGCCTTTCTGTTTGGAGGAGAACACAATAACGGCGAGCACTGACGCTTTTATGGTAAGAATATGTATGCACTATGCGAGGTATCACTGTACGACCTAGCTACAACTAGCTGATGAATAATTCATTTACCTTAATTATTAGACTACCACTTGCGATGGGGTCGACGTATCTCGAAGCTTATATACAACTTGGATGCATTCCTATAAAAAACTAACCCTTAATATAGTCTCTCATAATAATAAGTAATAGCCACTAATAACTTTGAAATGTATATTGAACATAGTAATAAATTAATTTGGCTTCTATATTACATCGCCGTCATAAAAACTTACTGTCACCATAATTTTGAACACAGATTGTTGCTCTAATGCATCCGATTTAAAGAAGGGGTTGACGACCCCTTTTTTCATTCGTCACACACACGCCGTCAAATAGAAATTTAATTTTTTAAAATTGGATTTTTATTGTGTTTATTGAACCTTGCGCATACTGCTGACTTTTGGAATGGTCTAACAAGTTTAAATAATAATCGTAGTTTTAGATGCTTATAGAAAATTCGAAAAAAGTTTTATATGTTTATTTTATGTTTATATGTTTATTTATTTGTATGTTTAGTTTATATGTATGTTTATATGTTTATTTATTTATATGTTTAGTTTATATGTATGACTCTTACATTTTCTTAGTTTCTAAAACGATTTTGAAGAACCTTTTCTTATTCGAAATGTTGTAATTCCGAGGTGGTCCCATTGAATCTCTAGTGGTCTAGACTCTAGACTTAGACCTGATGGTGTAATTAATACTATGAAAATGGAGGAAAATACTTATAGTTTTGTACGTGGTTTATTAAATTGAAAGTTGTTTTTTTGCATTTTATTGCGAAAGAATTAAAATCGAATATCTAAAGTGTTTCCAAAATATCAGTTTAAATTATTATATAGCTCGCTTTCTAAAATATTTTTACACAAAAGTAACATGATTAAAAAACTTTTGTTTTTATCATTATGGTAAGTTTTGTCATTTCACTTATGTAAAATCAACTCTTCTTAAACCAAAAGTCATTTTAGCCACGATATTGTTAGTAATACTGAACACGGGAGTTTAGGCGCCATCGAGAGAAAAGATGGTCGAAGTTTTTTCATAATTATCGAATTTTGTGTTTATATTGAGGGAAATTAGTCAATTTTGGTGAGATTTTGTATAATTTTGTTAAGTGGAAGTGCACAACGACGAGGAAACATAAAAACCGGGAGGTAAGCAACAAGTTAGTCATTCAAAAACAAAATGGCGGCGACGAGGAAACATACGATTTGCTAATTTCTTTATGATTAAATATAATCAAATTTCTTTATGATTAAATATAATCATAAAGAAATTAGCAAATAGTATGTTTCCTCGTCGCCGCCATTTTTTTTTGAATGACTAACTTGTTGCTTACCTCCCGGTTTTTACAACTTCACCGAACTTTGTGGGCCGAGCAAAGTACTCAGCCCGAGAGACGATGAGATGATGAAGATGAGAGAGAGAAGATGGTCGTAATTTTTGTTTTTTTTATAAATCATGAGCAAAATGACTTCATTTAGATGGGAATTAGTATAATTCTGTTCAGATAAAGTGTACAAGTGAAATATTTATGAAAAAATTTAGTGTATTGTGTATTTCCTCGCTGCCGCCAAATCTCACTAAATAAACTTGAGTAATGAGGTCACCGCTTTACTCAAGACCTTGACATGGCTTATTGACGACGACTTATGACATATTATGACTAATTGTAATTGAATCCCGATTTTGGTAAATTTCGTGCAAATTGATGCAAATTTCTACTTGACTAATAGCAAAATACTAACGTGAATGCCAAAACCTAAAGAAAGAAAAGTAAAGAAATACTGAACACTGTTAAAAAAATTTAACATCTATTTTATAAAGACATACAAGGCACATATTTTCAAATTGAAAATTCACCCTTTTGTAAAATTTGTCATAACTAGACTAAAATAATAAAAAAAATGTTAACCTCAATCCAACCATTACTAAATGCATCTAAAAACCAGCTAGATGACGTCAGCTTGAAACAAAATTAGTCCATCCGCGCAAAAGGTACGTTGCCAGAGACACACACCTCAAACTCATGACACCGTTCTTTTTTAAAGGGGTAAAAAATGCAAACATGACGCTTATCTTGGAAATAGTTTGCAAATGTGATAGGTTTGCCACCTATCATATTGTGGGACTAGTAGTCTTCGGATAGTTGTGGCAGCACTGGTTGTACCTCTGCCTACATCTTCGGGGATATGGGCGTGAAGATACCTTTTACTTCACTTTTTGTAAGGCACATAGATGTTTTTGTCTATCATTTTTATACGATTAAACTCTTTTGTATTTTAATATTTATTACAGACAAAAATATACGATTGTACTACGAATTACGATTATAAGTCACATTATTATCGTAATAGCTGATTAGAAATTCGTAAGTTTTGCATAAATACTACTGTTCCATTGTGTGTTACATTTTCAATCGATCTATATTTTTGTATAAGAGAATTAATGTAATTTTGATTGCCTATCAACAATTTAAAATTCAGTACAACTTTATATTCTATATCTTTTTTATTACAAAAATAGGTTTTTTGCACGTAGCACTTATTTTTAGTTTAACAATTAACCGAGCCTAAAATGTTGTATGTAAATTGCTAAATATTGAATGGTATTTCTAAATCATTTCGAATTTTAACATTCACTTGACAGGTGAGCAGAATACGTAAAATATCTAAATGAAACTGATAAAAATAAATTCCTTAAATTATATTAAACTTGAAATTTGCATTAAAATTTTTTTGTTAAATATTTTTCTAAGTGATCGTTTTGTAAATCCACATATTATAGATATCTAACTTAAGCTTTTATTACTATTAAGTTATTTAAAAAACACCACTTCATATTTTATTATAGCCAAATGTTTAGCACCTGAGATTGTAGATCAGAATCTACGAATTCTTTTAATTTTTCGTCTAAAGTTTAAACTTTTAGTATTAAATTTACATTAACAATATAAAACAAAAGTAGGAAAAAGAGGCTTGAGTTTTTTGAACAACATTTATTACAGTTTTTTCCTTTTTTGTGGTCAAATGTTAAAAAAAATGAAATATATTCAACAATTCATTGTTTTAAGATTTTTATTGCGTGTTAATTATTTTTGGTAATTTATCAATTATACTTTGCTTTAAGGTTTATATATTTTTTTAATAATTTGCCCCTTTCTGGGGCTAGCTAAGACCTTTAGGCCATGCTGCCATGTCTTCCGTATTAATACATTCTTTTTAACAGTCACAGGCCATTTCAGTCATAAGTCATAAGACAAAGTCATGTCAGGATCTTTGACGGCAGCGAGGAAATACACGATACACTAATTTCTTTATAAATATTTTAATTGTGCACTTTATTTGAACAAAATTAAACTAATTCCCATCTAAATTAAGTCATTTTACTCATGATTTACAAAAAAAAATCAAAAATTACGACCATCTTCTTTCACGTTGGCGCCAAAATGCTTAAGGTGTATATATTAAATATTTTTCCAATTATGACATGATAAAAAACCGTGTGTCAAATCATTAATTCAATAACTCATTCTTTCTTTAATTCAAAGAATTTCACTATTTATCATAATAGTAATAATTTCTCTTCTTCTTCTTTTATAAATATGGCTTTCGATTGTTTTTCACGACTACTTTGCTAGTGTCAAGTTAGTTACTTCTTATACAATATACCTGCATTCATTACTATGTACAAATGTACTATGTAAATGTACTATGTACAAAGTCATGTCAGGTCAGGGTCTTGAGTAAAGCGGTGGCTTCGTTACTCAAGCTCATCTAGGAGATTTGACGGCAGCGAGGAAATAGACGATATACTAATTTCTTTATGATTATTTAATTTGTGTACTCTCACTGAGCAAAATTGATCTAATTCCCACCTAAATCAACCAATTTCATTTAATATAAACACGAAATTCAATAATAATGAAAAAATTTACGGCCACCTTCATTCACGATGGCGTCAAAAAACCTAATGATTTCTCAATAAAATAGATTTTGAAAATGACAGTTAAAATACCATTTGACATTTGTTTAAATGACGTGTTTTAGTCTGAGTATTATTATATTATTATATTATATTATTATTATATTATATTTACAATCGTCGGTCGAATGGCTAGCGTACCTACACGCCTAACTTTACCGACCAACTGCGAGGCTCGGGTTCGATTCCCGACGGGGGCAGGCATTTGTGTGATAAACGTTTAGTTGTCTGCAGTTCCGGGTCTGGGTGGTTATTATGTTTATTCTGGTATCTATTTGAAGTATTTCTATGTGTTAGTATTGTTTACTAACACTCATAACACAGGCATGTTATTTGCTTACTATGTGGTTAGATTCAATTCGTGTAACTTATCCAGGGATATTTATTTATTTATTTATTATTATATTCAACGACGTCACCTGTTTTTCTAACACAAATAAAAACCTTAAACATGAAAGAAACAAAAGGAAGTATATTTGAGTAATCACCGACTTTATTATTTTAATTAAAACATACGTAGAAACATTATTTTTATACTTTATATTTGTTTGACAACCTTGACGCTTATCTTTGTCACCAATTCCCTCATTTGTTTTCCTAATGTAAAAAATATACATAATAATGTCATAATCATTACATATGATAACTGTCGCATGCGATTATGTCGACAGTCGAAAATATTCGACTTTTAAAATTTTAAGTTAAAAAGATATCGACTTATAAAGTTCCTTTTTGACATATCCATTATAAGTTTTAAATTTCGACTTTTACGACGACAATACGTTTGCATATCATTTATTGAAGGTCTTTATAAAAAATAGTTAAAATGTTTGCGATATACAAAATAATATGTTGGTATAATTTATTAAATACTTCTTTCCACCCGTTCAGTTTGCATGTAAAAAATAAATATAATGATAAATAAATAAATAAATAAATAAATAAATATGTTGTCGTTCCTAGTTTCCTCGTTTTCCTGGTTTGTATGGGAAAAATTTAAGTGTTGTTTTTCCTAATGTCGTCAAAGTTGAACGAAATAAAAAGTATCCTATGCCTGTCTCTTAATTAGCTACCACCCTATTAATTTTCAGCCAAATAAGCTCAGCAGTCTTTGAGTATAATATAATAGTGAGTTTATAAAAATGTAATCTATTTTTAACTATATGCTTGTAAAATTTACCTAAAATCAATTTAGCAATGTAGAAAGTGTAACAGACACGGACTTTCGTATTAATCATATTTTGAAGTACGTAACATATTTTGAAGGACATTTATACAGATTTTTTATCGCTTGTGTACATATATAGGTTTAGTGTTTTTTAATATTTCTTGTGTATATATTTCTACAATGTACGCTAGGTTCGTGATGCGGTATGATAGTTAATCCAAGGTATTTTACCCATATTGGTTCGAGTCCTATGTGTAGATCAACGGATCATCTAGCCTAATGGTCTCCAATGGTCTATAAGAGGCGCGTATTAGTTAAATATAATTTCAAATAAGCCTATTGGTGGTAAAGTGCTATGCAGTAAAATTCGCCTTACCTATTCCTATAGCTATAACTGTGATTATACGGTCCGGAGGGTACAGTATCTGGTAGACTTGTAAAATAGGCCTAGCACTGTGTCTGCAAGACAGCGATGAGCTCATAAAGCTATGGTATTGTAACACTACACAAAAGTCAATTTAATTGACAACATGTGACACTTCATACAAATTCGACAACTTACATACATATCTTCATGAGGTAGGCAGAGAGTATCGAGTGCCAAACCTTATGATCCTGGCAGACCTGCCTAGCTTCCTTCACATTCATTACCCTTTTCACAAATACGCCGGTTTCGGAGACGCTTAAAACCACCATCGGATAACCCAAGCGTTTTGATCGTGGAATGTCAACCTAGGTCTCCCCAGTTACCTACATCCATCCACATTCGCAATATTTGCTTTGTCAATTTTTAAATTCGATACCATGACTTATTATGTCCTTGTGACATATTATGTCCTTGTGACATATGATGTCCTTGTGACATATTATGTCCTTGTGACATTTTATGTCCTTGTGACATACTATGTCCTTGTTGACAAAGCTTGTAGGTATTCTTAGTTGCTTTACCTAGTCATTTTAAAATATATTTACCTACTTATCTTGCCAGATATTAACTAAGATTGACGTATGTCAAATGTGATTAAATTGACCCAACATTAGTTTGTGTTTCTAAATTTAAATAGGTAATAAATGATTTATATGTGAATAATTATCATTTTTTTCTTTTTAGTTTATTTTTTGTATATTTTTAGTATAATCTGACATTATATATTACAGTGTTATATTTTACTTTAAGAACTTTTTTTTTCTAGCTACAGACAGCATTTTTAGGTCAAAGCTATTTTCAAATTGGTTATTTTGAAAAAGATATTTGGATTTGACGGATGGATTTCTCCTTTTACATGTTAAAGATAAAAAAAGTACTTTGCAATAGAGTTTGTATTATAAAGTAAGTGTAAGTAGTAAGGTATACACCTTCAGGCAATATTTGTCTCATACCACCAGAAGAGTTCAGTTTTATCACAGCACAGAAACTAAAACAGCAATTTCCCTCAGTTACTGCAGTTATTAACCGATCAAATGTTAACGAAGCCCAGATAAAGAATTTATGAGCTCCAACAGCTCGCTACCAATTATGCTTTGCTACGCAGTAATTTTAATTTCGCTGTATTGTAAGCAGTACGCCACATTTCTATCTCAAGGGTGTTGAAAATTCAACTGAATCGTAATGGAATAAGTCTGATATTTGTATGAATTAATTTTAGGTCAATTAATCCTATGATCTATTGTAAGTAATAGCTTTGAATTAGGGGTTGAAAACTATACTCTGTTATTTACAGGTACTGAAAGAACAACTGGAATTTTCCCGCCGGAAGTAAAATGTTACTTGGTTTTGTTTGGCGAGGTACAATTCGCTAATTGCATATTTAATATAGACGTTATGT
>NJDC01001643.1:598223-677933 GCA_002245475.1 Calephelis virginiensis | reverse complement strand
TTTTTTAAATTGACACACTAAAAATAAAACGGGGAATGAAAGTATGTAAATTTCATGAAGATTTTGTGATTAAATAATATGTTTATGTGTATAAAGTTGAGCGAAGCTGCTATTCGAAGTACTCTTCACTGACGAAGTTGCGGGTAAACTACTAATATCAAATAAATGGCTAGAAGTTGAGAAAACACAGTTATTTTGAAATCACAGACACTTTAATTTTATGTACAGATGCGAGGCATTAATGAAAGACGTAGCAAATTTATGTTATTTCCTTCAATTACACTAAGATGGGTTCTCGGTAAGTTCCAAGCATGTACTGCATGCATGTACTTTTAATTAGTAGAAAACTTGTAAATGAATAGCTTGAATAAATGTTAGTATTTATTGAAAACCTAGGCTTTTCTCACAACTTCAAAACATTCAAAAACTCTGAATTTGAAAGGAGATCAACCATTTTCTTTTGCAACGGTGGTTCTGCTTTTAAGTAAGTAAACGCCAAAACTTGTGTGATAGAAAAAACAGGAAAGGAATGTACCAATTTCGAATATTTATTTGATTTTAATTAATTATAGGGCTTTCGAGATACAAGAGGTTAATATGTCTAAATATTTAACTTTGACTATAAGAGGAAGTTGTTGGAAATAGATATTTCTTAACTGTGCAGAATCAGTTATTATTATTTTAAATAATTCGGTACATATAGTTTTATCGTTCCGGTTTTGAATATCTGCCACGGCAAGAGGTAAACCAAACAATTGTTCTGTATTTTCATTGGTATTTGTTTATATATAACAGATTTCAATAACCCATATTTAATGTGTTGGTCTTTAGTAAGGCTCCAGCAAAAAAAATAAAAGAGTTTTAGTGACATCGTGAAGAAAATGGTCGTAATTTTTACGTATTTATTGAACTTCGTGTATATTATGAGAAAAATCAGTAATTTAGGCGGCAATCAGTTCGATTTTGTTCAGTTAAAGTGTACAAGTGAAATATTTATGCAGAAATTAATGTATTGTGATTTCCTCGTTGTAGCCAAATTTGACAAAATGAGCTTGAGTAAGGAGGCGATTTCATTACTCAAGACTTGTGACGTGACATCCTATAACGGCTTTTGACTATAACATATAATTAAACCTATAAAGTGAATTGAAAAAGAGTTCGGTAACAAGAAGAATAATTCGTTAATACAGAAGGACGTGGCAGCACAGCCTTAAAGTCTTAGCCGATTAAAATACTAGTCCGTGTTATCAGTTGTCAAAATTACAAATACAAAATATGTCAAATAGGAAAGTACGAAGGACAATTTTTAACACGACAATGTTGAATTAATTTATTACGCTTTTAAGCACGCAAAATACCTTTTTCATTATATAATATGATAAAAAACTGAATGATTCTTGTGACACAATGGATTATTTTGCAGTAATTTCTCAAGATAGAAATAGATTAATTAATTCTGAACAATATTCGTATTATTACATTCCGTTCTAAGCAGTCAACTTCACCGTTTCCTTACATAAATAATATTTTGTATTGTATATTTGCACTTTCCTGTATTGTAAGTCTCTCAATTTTGTATAACGCTGTATATCTTAACATGATTAATATACTTGGTAAAACTCCATTATGTATTTTTTATATATGAAAAACACTTGCAACTGCATAATATTAAATGAATCAGTGCAAGTGTTTTTTTTTTATAAATATAAGAAATAGAAATTACAAGCCAGTTCTAATATTGGTAATCTTTTGAACAAACTTATAAAGATTTTACAAATTTCTTTTAATGAATTAATGAATGAAATAATGACGGAATATAAGAATGAATTAATAAATTAAGGAATTAATAATTAAATTTTACTATGCATCAAAACTAACTTACGAAATTAGACACTGTTTCTCAGTATAATATTTAACTAAAGGCACACAGAAATATTATCTTTTCAGAAAACCCCAAGTTTTGGCAAACAATGCGAAGCAAGTTTCACTGTGATGAACGAAGTGTATAAAATTCTTCACTTTCAGTGTTTTTTGTTTTATTCTGGGCTGTAGTGGAGGCTACAGAGCCAGCTACGATTAACTTTGAGTTTGTAGATGCACCGCCATGACTACACCGTGCAGAACTTTCCGATTGTTTTACGAAACTTCGATATGAGATTCTTATTACGTTTTGCACTTTTTCTTTTAGAGAGTGGAAATGAAGTTTTAATTTTGTATGAAGTATGCGTTCTTAAGCATACAACTGCTTTAATGTAACTCACTTCTTTATTTATCATTTGATAGTGTAAAAGCTCACGGCTCTCCTGATGGTAAAATCGCATCGTTATAGAATGACAATTCACTGTATCTATAGATACTATGTTTTCTCGTTATACTAAAAACTAGTTTGTTGCATGTGGTTACATAGGTTAGCATTAAAAAATATTATCTAAACTTGACTTGAAAAACAGGCGTCTTATACATCTACTACAGGCGCCAGATTCTCACAAAGTTGGATACATTTCACTTTCTAATTTAAGATCCTTTTAACTTATTGTTTCATGAAATTGCCCGCCCAAGTACAAGTATTAAGTATACCATTAAATGTTAATCTTGTGATGCGGCAATAAATAAATTTATTATTTTTATCAATATATTTTTTTATACTGAATAATGCTACAACGCTACTTTTTGTTATACAAAGTAAAGGTCTGTCTTTAAAAAAACGCTTTTTTATCATAACCATTTCTGGTTTGTCAAAATATACGTTATTACATCAATATACATTGATTATTTGGTTTTTTTTTTGTTAGATACTTTATTGTACCTATAAAACTTGTATGGGTAAAAACGAATTCCTTTAAAAATATGCAAAAAATCAGATCTAGCAGTAAAATTTATTTCTCCAATTTTTCGAGAAAACAGATTAATTTCTGAAAATTAGTATTTTTAAGATACAGTGTATTGTCATGACACGACAGAGCTATTGCTTGAAATAAACTAAGAAAAAGTCTTCTAACTCTTGACAAATATTTTTGTGACAAGTTTTATTTTAATTTTTTCCGAGCGGAATTTATAGATTTGCTAAGTACTATTCAAGACGAATCAAACGAGCCCAAAGCAATAAAATGTTTGGAATTTTAGTTTTTATGATGAAATTCCGTTTCCATCGTCAGATCAGCTCCATGTCCTAATGTGCAATGTCATTTGACTTAGACGTGCAAGCAAACTTTCCGCTAACGGAACTTAACGGAATTTGATAACGGGAAATAAATGCTAGGATGATGATGGATGAACATCAAATTTTTGTCGGTTTGAGCACTTTATAGAAGTAAAGTGCTTAAACCGACAAACCGTGCTCAATGCTACAAACTTATGTTGTAATGCAAAAGTTTGTTATAAAACTTGACTACCAACAAATTTACATACTTGCAGATGTCACTTCTTTCAACTTTATTTTAAACTTCTTAATATAATCTTATAATGCTAGAATATTGTGGTTGAAGAAGAGGGGTGTACTAGTGTACTATTTGTATTAAAGTTAATAATTTTGAAGCATAGTTTTTGAGATCTCTGTCGCATGGTCCGGTGTTGGCATTAGCTACATGCGATTTTGGGTTTAATTTTGGGCTCGGGCAATCTAAAAATGTGTGTTTGCTATTTCTAATAATAAGAATCTGACCTGTGATTGGATAAGAGCTCGATTGTCGATATGTTTGCCACCTATCACTTTGTGGGACTAAATATCTTCGGCTAATCATGAGTGCCCGGATGACATCTCTGCCTACGTCTGTGAACACGAGTGATTGCATATTTTATATCAATACATGCTTAAACTTGAGGTTTGTGTTTTTATTAAATACTGAAGTATATTCTGATACTCATTGAAGTGTTGCTATACATATATCAGCTAAAAACGCACATACTCGTACATGTCTTAATTTGAGTCTACATCAATTTATTTAATATGTTTATTTTACTCATATTTAGGTTATCAAACATAATCGCCTCTGTGGTTTAGCGGTCCGGGTGTTGGACTTGACTACATGAGCTCCCGGGTTCGAATCCCGGGTCGACCAACAAAAAAAAATTGTATTTTTCCAATTTTCTAATAAAAAAATGTTGGTCGGGATTGGAAATATGCCCGGTTGGCGATAGGCTTGCCACCTATCACATTGTGGGACTTAGTGTCTTCGGCTAGTCGCGGGTCTCCTGGTTGTACCTCTGCCTACCGCTTCGGATATGGGCGTAAAGATACAAACATAAGTATTATTTGGCAACCACATTTCATAACATTTTTAAACCCAACTAAGATTTAGGAGTAGAATACACCCTTAAATCATTTGCACCTGAAAAAAAATATAGATCTCTGCAAGACTAGACATAGATGTTTATTTTTTTGGACGTCAGTTACTTCATGTCGATTCTCGATAAAAAAATATATTTATTTTACTTTAAAATATAACATTTCCGAAAATATTTAAAAAATATTTTAGCATTCCAACATATTCTATCACATTTTTGTGTACAAATATTTTAAAATTTGATTACTGTTTTCACATTTAATATTTAAATACATAAGATTGATAATTGATGGCATGCAAATATTTTAAAACTTATAACACTTAGTTATTGTTTTTACAAATATTTAAATATTAAAAACACAAAATTAATTATTGATGGTCACCAAATATTTTTAACTTAATGAAATTTGATTGTTGTTTTTACGTATATTTAAATATTAATTTTATTATTCATTATTAATTTAAGTAAATTACAACTGTTTTTAAATCTTAGCTAGATTTGGCCAGGGGAAAGAATAAACCCTAGCAACCAGAACTGATACCTCTTTACCTTTTACTACCATCGTTTCCAAACCCGACTGTGCCTGGCTAGAGAGGGGAAGGAACGGCGAAATAAACTCGTCTTAAACACCTTTTGCTCGTCTGCACTATCATGTTGAATTCTGTAATATTTTCTCTAACAGCAATTCAAGTACCTCCTTTTGAAATCCTTTAATTAGAAGTGATTTAAAATTATTAGGAACTAGCAGCTATTCGCAGGGTTATGAAATATACATAATATAAACCTTCCTCTTCCATCATTATTAAAAAACTGCATCTAAATCCGTTGCGTAGTTTTAAAGATTTAAGCATACAAAGGGACATAGGGACAGAGGAAGCGACTTTGTTTTATAATACTATGTATAGATTTGGTTGTATATAGAAGAAATGGACATGCAATACACATCATTTTGTAAATGTTGAGTTTTTGGACTTTGACGTGGAGTTTGTTATTGTTCCTAAAATGTTACAAATCTAGGTTTTCAGCATAATAAATACGTTATTATGCTGAAAACCTAGATTTGTAACATTGTATTGTTTGAAAGAAATGATGATGTAAATACAAAAATACTTAAAAAGGAGCTGCATAATTATCGCTCGTATACATTTCTTTTGAACTTAATTCTACAGAATTTTCCCAAATAGGATTACCATTTATTGCAAAATGAAAAAAAAAATACTCATGATGACCTAAAAGAGATTCATTTAAGCCTGACATTTTTCCTATTCGTCTCTTCACATATAAAAACCTATCAATTTTATATGATGAACGTCTAGATGTTTGCAGTGTTTGGGTGTGTTTATTTAATTTTCATGATTCAATTTCAGTGTTTTTATGTATTAATATTGTTAACTAACATCTGTAATAACAGCATATATTAAAATAACTATGCGGTTAATTTATTAAAAAACCATAAATAAAGTTAAACTCCGGGAGTGCCGGCAGAAGTGAAAACTTGAATATTAACGTTGTGCATTTTTGATATTTTGGAATAGTTAGGGAATAATTTTGCACGAATTGCTTTAATTATCAGTATGAAAGTACTATCATTTATGTGGTAGAATACAATATTCATTTATTGCGCTATCGTACACAAACATTACAACACGAACATTCGCGCAAGCGCCCCGTCTTACGAAATTTCATGTCACTTGTCCTGATGCGAGTTTAAAAGTTTTTACCCATTCCAAAAAAAAGTACGCAACCCCGCTTAAGAAGTTTTTACTTCAAAACTTTACTTTGGTCTAGCGGTTCAGTTGTTGGACTTGACTGCATGAGGTCTCGGGTTCGAATCCCGGGTCGGGCAACAAAAAGAAAATTGGATTTTTTCAATTTTCTAATAAAAAAGAATGTTGCTCGGGATAGGATATGTGCCCGGTTGGTTGTTGGCGATAGGCTTACCACCTATCACGTTGTGGGACTTAGTATCTTCGGCTAGTCGTGGGTACCCTGGTTGTGCCTCTGCCTACCTCTTCGGGGATATGGGCGTGAAGATACTTACTTCAAAACTTGTACATTGAAAATTACTACTTTGCCAAATAAATAACTGAGTTACGAATTATTTTGACTTACATTACTTAATTACAAATTATTATAATTTAATAAGCAACACACCATCTATCTTTGGTGCCTCTATAAAGTTTGAGTTCGCACTAGCAGACATGTTTGATCTCCAATATTAAAAAAAAACATAAACAATTTCCGTTGTGAGTGAAACTATAGAAGCTATTCGCCAATGCTACAAACTCTTGCAAATTACTTTAAGCTAGAGGAGGCATCTAACAAGCTACGTTGATACAGTTCCCTTGAGTAGTTAAGGGTAAGTACTTTTATTGTATTACAGTTTTTTTTATTGTAATTAAATTGTTCATTTTTATTGGGAATCTGTAACCGAATACCTAAAATGGAACTTAGATTTAACTTGTACTCCGTCTGTTCGTCCATAAGTTATAGCCATATTGCTCTCAAAATATTAAGACTAAACAGTTGAAACCCTGTATGTAGATGTAATAACATGTAAACGAGTTACGAAGTTTATAAAAAGTAAAGTAACTTCACGCCTATATCCCCGAAGAGAATGGCAGAGGCACATAGCCCTTGGCCCACGACTAGCTGAAGACACTAAGTCTTCACAATGTGATAGGTGGCAAACCTATCACCAACCGGGCACATATCCAACCCCAAGTAAAGTTTTTCTATTAGAATATTGAAAAACGAAATTTTCTTTTTGTTGCCCGACCCGGGAATCGAACCCGGGACCTCGTGAAGTCAAGTCCAACACCAGAACCGCTAGAGCACTGAGGTTATAGTATATAGTGAGGTATAGGTATAAAACAGAATAAGTACGATTTTAGGAAGGAAGGATATTTTTGTGACAAACTGTTATTTGTGACGGCCTTCCCAGCGGTATCTACTTTTTAAGGCGTATAAAATTCAACTTGCGAGACTTACACGGAGAAGGACTCATAGGCCACTACTTAAATAAAAACTTTGAACAAATTAAGTGGATCTTATCACTCATGAAGGTGAAACATTTTTTTATGTAATCCGTAATTTTGTGACTGCTTTCATATTTATAAATAAATCACGCTTATTTTATACAAGCTGACCCGATAGACATGTATCTTGAATTTCAATCTAAATATAATATACTAGCAATTTCACGCAGCTTCGCCTGCGTAACTTGGCTTTTATTACACCTATTTTGATGAAACAAAGCCTATGTCACTCAGGGATAATGTAGCATTCTAAGGATGAAAGATTTTTTGAAATCGGTCAAGTAGTTTCGGAGTTTCGGAACAAACAAACAAACGAATAATCAACCATTTTCTCTTTATAATATTAGTATAGATAAAACTAGCTGTGTCAACGGGCCTTGTCCTAATAATGAATAATCATTTTTTTTTCATATTACCTTCTAACCATAATTAATACAATGAAAAGCGAATTCGCGTTCACGCGCGTATTGTGTGTAGTGCGATGACTAAGGGAACTAGGGCTTCAATTTTTTAATGTACGTAGGATTTAGTAAAACTAATATAAATAAAAACCAATATAATCGCCTCTGTGGTCTAGTGGTCGGACTTGATTTCTTGAAGTCCTGGGTTCGATCCCCGGGTCAGGCAACAAAAAAATTAGAAAATGTATATTTCTTAATTTTCTAATAAAAAATAACAAGCTCCGGTGTTGGACATGTACCCGCTTGGCGATAGGATTGCCACATATCACATTGTGGGACTTAGTGTCTTCGGCTAGTCGTCGGTGCCCTGGTCGGTGCTCTGCCTATAAATATGGGCGTGAAGATACTTACTTAACATAAATATAAATAAAAATCAATAACTTGATGATTAGAGCTTCATTTTCATATGCTAAGGCTTTACATGAACAAATATAAATACAAATACAAAACATAAAAGTTAATATATGTATATGAAGCACTGCATCTTAATAGACTGGGAGTCCGAACAGAACTATGTGGCAAGGTGGAATAACAAAGCAACCGACACGATCCCTAACGTCTGCCAGTAACTCTTAGGTTTAAATAGCAACTCAAATGTTATGTGCACATTTTAAAATAAAATAAAAATACTTATTTTACTGGCCGCCTGCTTATCACTACGTAGTTTATAACAAAGTCACTTCCAGCCATGTGTCCCTGAGTAAGCTTAGATCTTTCAAACTGCGCAACGGATTTTGATGCAATTTTTTCGATAGATCAAGTGATTCTAGAGGAAGGTATATATTTATTATAACATAGAAGTTTGTCCACTGCGAAACGTGCGAAACTGGACGTGTTGCTAGGAAATTAATAAATTAATGATAATGGAGACAATTTTGTTTCGAATTCAATAAACTAATTTTAAATTCCCTTCTTCCGCTTCCCCGTGTTGGTCCGGGCTCCTTTGTAGAATAAACTAACTGCCTTTCTGCCAGGCAGCTCGTAAAAAGCGAGTAGTAGCTTCCCGTCACTAACACCATGACACTTGACTAGGTGGTAGAGTTTTACAGCGACTCGCCCGGATGAGTACCACCCCAACCGCCTTAACTATTTCTGCCGGCATAATGTCAGTGTTTGCCATTGCCGTGTTCCAGTTCAGAGGATGAGGTAGCCAGCAATACTTCTGCTCGAGACCTAAGATCCCGGCTTCAGGTTGGCAACGCACAGTTATCACCTTTGGTGTCTTTAGGCGGCGTGAATTTATTTCCATCTGGACATCTGTTTGCTTGTTAGTTTGTAAAAAACATAATATCTACAGACTTTTAATCTATTTCTTAGAAAACGTTGATTACAACGTCCTAAGTCCGGACTAATATGACATGTCTAAAATGGTCCATCTCTGTTGTTTTTGTTTCATTAGAAACATATAGCGTACATCTAAAATAAGTTTTGTTGACGTACAATGCAATTGCCATCTTAAGTTTAATTTGCTAATTTTAAGTAATGATGGAAGATTTCGGTAACTGGGTTTCTCAGTTTCTCCCTGGTTTTATGCACATATGACATAGAAAATAAACAATAACAAACAATATATTTTTTGTAAAAATTTGGTTTGGAAATAGTTATAAGAATACAATAAAAAAGTTTAGCCAAGTTTCAATATTGACTTACTTAAAATGTAGAACTAAGAAACTTCTTTTTATTTCTTATTTTTATTTCCCGAATACTAATGAAATTATTTTAAGATTATTTGGGAATATTAAATAAAGACATACTCCTCGAAAATATCTTGACACTTTTTATGATTTTTTATGCATATTTAGTAGACTATAAGCTATAGCATACATATTTGAAATCGCTATTTAAAATGGCAGAACAATTTTTCCGGTTAGCCAATAGGTAGGTACTTAAAAGTACTCGATTATATACAAAAAAACATTTACTATTCTTTAGTATCATAAGATCCATTCCAACATAATTTTTGTTTTTGTTTCGTAATAGTACAGCTTATGAATTCATAAGATAAATATAAGTGTCTGGTGGGCGAAAGATTTGCCACCTATCATATCGAAGGATAAGTATACCTTCGGTTAATCGCGATTGGCCTGGCTCGGCCTACTTTTTCGAGTAAATGGACATTAATATGCTAACTACCTTTTTTATAAATTAAAAAAGGCAAAACGTCCGGCGACAGTAGGCAAAATGATTAAATAGAGGGTTTTAGAAGCAAGATGGTGTTACTATTTTAGTCTGAGAGTTTTTATTGCAAAGCTATTACGTTTTGAAACAAAGCGAACTTTGTCAAGTTAAAAAATTACCCTCATTTTAGAAGATTGATAGACGTCCAGATTTCTTAAACAACTACGCTACTTTATCTGTTCCTGTGGGTTCGTTAGTGCAGGATCTGATCACAATTTTGTTGTAAAGATTATGTCCTAAAGAAAACCCCATCCGGTCTTTGAGTCAGTCGGTCCCACATGACATTAATTAGAAGGCATCTTAAGATATTTCGACTGTAGAGTTTTGTTTTTATTTCTTCCGTTAGTCGTATAATCCAATTTACATTTTTGAATCAATGATATTTATTAAAAATATTTAATATATTAAACATTTAACATTATACATATTTTTTAAGTAAAACATATTAGACATTGTGTTATTAAATAATGTGATTTCATGCATTTTTTATTTATATCTATTTTTATTTTAATCTCATTTACTGAACTTAATTTTAAGATTAAAAATCATAATCAATTTATTTAACATATCTACTTTTAAATTATAATAACCGGTTTATTTATTTAATCTATTTTTTTTGATTAACAGTGTAAATGTTTTGCTAAAATTGATGGGTGAAAATAATATTTTACTACCTTTGATGGTTTTTCTATTTTCTCTAATCAACTGAATTATTGGAGAACGTTTTTTGTCATCAAAAAAATATACATTTTCATGTTTAATTGAATTAATTTATCAAATATGAAACACTTACCTTACTTTAATAACTTTCAATTTCTTGTTTTTGTTTTATTTCTTATTGATGTATAAGACAAATGATGATAATTGTTTTTTTTATTCTCGTCGAATCGTCTATAAAAATAAATACAACAAACGCTAATTGTTACGTGGCTAACTAATGGGGATTTTTTTTCACTTGGGTGGGTATCACTTGATATGACAATGGTGGACAATGGCACTATTTACACTTTACGAAACAATGTTTGATTTAATTATATTTGTGTTATTCATGCATTCAAACTAACTTTAAAGTCATCACAAACACATTCAATCTTTTTACTGTCCCAATTTTAACAAACAATACTTTAGGTACGAAAAGTATTAAAATAATTATCGATACAAAATTCACTTGATTTTATGTACACATAATAATACTAGTATGATATTTAGATAATGACCTTGTTAGAATAAATACGTACATCCATTGTTATCTTGAGACCTGTCCACGTTAGATAACGCAGCGTATGCAGGACTATAGGTAGACATCGGTCCTCTGATGTCCGACATGTCGCTCCTATCTGTTTCAATGCATTTGTCGTTTAAACACCAACCTGTAATAAATCAGACTCGGTTTCCCTTGACATTTTACAACGTATGTCTATTACAAAGCAATGAAAATTCAACTTTATATGTATGCAATTAGATTCATGTTGAATTGAAGGTGATTGGTAGATATGACTTTGTTTTAGGAGCTAATTTAAGCCTATCTCAAGTCCACTACGAACACTCTTCATTCAATACTTTAAATGAGATCCTTATCGCGCGTCCTTAAATAGATTAGTAGATTAATGGTGCCTGTAATAATTAATAATGGATCGAGGATTTTACAACAACAATAAAAGCGGGTCCGTCTCTGTCGTAAACCGTGCCATGCAGTTTGCATCATTTGAATCCTTAACTTTATGATATGTCTGTTCCACATATATTTAGTTCATCTTAATTACCGATATTATCTTTATAACCCTTTTTTTATAAGTGTAAGTGAAAAGCTAATGTAGCTTTTTTGCGCTGCTTTAGTACCTACTGATGCATTAAAGTATTTATTGTTATCTCAATTAAATATTACTAGCTTGGTAATTACTTCAATGTTATAAAGCTGAGGAGTTTTGTTTGAAAACACTGATATAGAGATATACAAGTTAAATTCATTTTTAATAGATATTGAAATGGAAATCCGTGTAGATGTGGAGAGAAAAAGTAGTCTAAGTAACTCTCAAGCCTCCATATATATATTAGGTATATAGGAGATACACAATGGGAATGTGGATAGGTGTAGGTAACCGAGAAGACCAACGTTGAAATTTAACAAGATAGTTCGAATATTATCCGAAACGTCTCCGAAACCGGCCTGTTTGTATGTAAAGGGTAATGAATGTGAAGGATACCAGACAGGTTTGTCAGGATCGTGAGGTCTGGCACTCAATACTCTCTGCCTACCCTGTAAGGGACTTGGCGTGAAGAAATTTACGTATGTATAAATGATATCATAATATCTCTCTGTTGCGGCGTTAAGAAACGATAAAACGTTAATTTTATATCTCAATTTTATAAAGATGATTTTGTCGCCTGTGTGGTCTAGCAGTCCGGTGTTAGATATGACTTCCCAAGTCCTTGGTTCGATCCGCGGGTGATGAACATTTAGATGTCTGCATATCTGAGTCTAGGTGTTTATTAAATATGTTCTGGCATCTTTTGAAGTATTTCTATAAATTAGAATCGTTGACTAACACCCAGAACACTTTTAGTATATAATTTGCTTACTTTGGGGTTAGATTCAATTAGTGTTACTTGTCCAGGGAAATTCATTTATATTTATTTATTAGCATTTCCAATATACTTTATGAACGTAGGCTGTTTTAATTATTACGAAAATAAAAAAAAATCACAAAAAATAAAAAATCTGTATTTTAAATTCTTTTAAAAATAATGTTGCTTCAGATTGGATATGTAAGCGGTTGACCAAGATTGTCGTTTGATATAGGTACTGTGCGATATGGTGTCTTTTTTTATGATACTGGAAGGCAAACAAGCAGACGGATTTCCTGATGGAAATAAATTCACGCCACCTAGAGACACCAAATGTGTTAATGGTGCGTTGCCAATCTGAGGCCGGGATGTTAGGCCTCGAATAAAAGTAAGTTTACCGGCTACATTTCCCTCCAAACTGGAATACGTTATGACGTTATGGCGGCAGGAATATGTAAGGCGGTAGAACCAATCCGGGTGAGTCGTTGAAAAACTCTATTATCTAGTCAGTCATGTGTTAGAGACGGTAAGCCTATGCTCGCCTTTTACGAGCTGCCTGGCAGGAAGGCAGACGGTCTATTCTGCAAAGGAGTCTTCAGCTAGTCTTGAGCGTCCTGATCTTATCCAAAACATTCCTCATCAGGACTTAGTGAAGTATTCCAATTCGTAAGATACGCTGTAGCCTGTAGCTTACCTTAAAGAAAGGCATACGATCCCAGCTTAGGTTGGCGACGTGCCAGCTTTTGAATTTATAGCTGTCGTATGTTTTTTTAAGATCAGGCATCTTTTTCACGCCCATATCCCCAAAGGGGTAGGCAGAGGCACAACCAGGGCATTCACGACTAGCCGAAGACACTAAGTTCCACAATTTGATAGGTGGCAAGCCTATCGCCAACCGGGCACATTTCCAATCCCGAGCAACAAATTTTTTATTGGAAAATTGGAAATGCCCAATTTTCTTTTTGTTTCCCGACCCGGGATTCGAACCAGGGACCTCATGCAGTCAAGTCCAACAACTGAACCGCTAGACCACAGAAGCGATATGTTGTAAATATCTTTATGTTTTTGATTAGATTTTTGTAAGATCAGGAAATTTGTTTACTTGTTTGTTTTCTGAAATGATTAACATTAACTACCACTGTGGTCTACCGGTCGTGCGTCCAGGTCGGGCAACAAAAAAACTAGAAAACGTATGTTTCAAATTTTCTAATAAAATTAACGTTACCCGGGATTGCATGTGCCCGGTTGACGATAGACTTGCCACCTATCACATTGTGGAACTTGGTGTCTTCGGCTAGTTCTGGGTGCCCTAGCAGTGCCTCTGCCTGCTACTTCAGGGATATGGGTATTGGTACCACTGCCTTACATATTCCTCCGCCATAACGTCATGACGTGTTCCGGTTCGGATGGGTTGTTTCTCATTACCACCTTTGGTGTCTCTAGGCGGCGTGAATTTCTTTCCATCAGGAAATCCGTCTGCTTGTTTGCCTTTCAATATCATAAAAAAAAAACACTCCTGGTATTGTAGATGTCGCGGCAGTGATCACTTTCCATCAAGTAATCCACTTGCCAGTTGGCCATATTTTAGAAAATAAAACACAATGTCTTTATGAACGGGTAGAATAATTGGAAAATGTATTGGTATGGCTAAATATAAATGGTATGACCAAATGGTAAATGTATGACTTGGTTACATTGAGTTTTACTAGGTGGTAGAGTGACATGGTGTATCTCGTCCTGATTAATGCCAGAACTTAGGTATTCCTACCTCCATAATGACAGTGTCATGTTTTGATTCCAGGGTATGCTAGCCGGTAGACTTGCACAATACCCCTAATATTCTGACGACGAAACGGAAATGCACCTATAACATCTATTGTGCCTATAGGCCAGAATTATGTTTTACCGTATTTAGAGCTGTATGCTTTTTTCTATGATATTGGAAGGCAAACACGGCAGACGGATTTCCTGATGGTACGAAATTCACGCCGCCTAGAGACACCAAAGGTGGTAATGGTGGGTTGCCAAGCTGAAATTGAGATGTTAAGCCTCGAGCAAAAGTAAGTTTACCGGCAGTAAGTATGGAATATGGATTGTAGCAAAATAGTAATAACATTTTTTTTGGAAGGCAAACAAGCAGATGGATTTCCTGATGGTGAGAAATTCATGCCGCCTAAAGGCACCAAAGGTGGTAATGGTGCGTTGCCAAATTGAGGCCGAGATGTTAGTTAGCAAAAGTAAGTTTACCGGCTTACCTTACCCTCCTTACCGGAACACGTCAACGGCAAGCACTGACGTTAAAGCAGCAGGAATAGGCAAGGCGGCGGTACCAGTACGGGCGAGTCGCTGCGAAATTCTACCACCTAGTAGAATGTCACGGTGTTAGTGATAGTAAGCCTATGCTCGCCTTTTACAAGCTGCTTGGCAGGAATATAGATGGTCTATTCTGCAAAGGAGCCCGGACACACACGGGGAAAAACTTGGTGGCTGGTATACTTATCGTTTATTTATCTTAGGTAAGCAGAGAGTGTCAATTGCCAAAAGCCACTGTTTTATGACACTAAAAAAATTCTCAGTTTCATTCATTCAAATTATACTTTTATTTTCTTATTTACAAACTTCAAAGGCTTATTTAAAATACTAATAAAAAAGGATGATTTTTTGTAGAAGATCTCCAAGCAACAAATGCCGATGTTTGCACCCACTTATCTTCTTATCAACTTAATTGAAATCCATACAAGAATCATTGAGATCGATCTAATCAAAAGAGTCAGTAAAAAATAAACCGAGAGCATTTCGGTCAACGAACAAGCTTCAAAAAGTTAAGTCCTTTAAAAAAAATAAGAGTGTCCCTAATTGATGCGTCGTCTTTGTTTAGTTTAATTCTAACATGCTTTTCCCATTAAAGTGGTCAGGAATCAGCCTCGTGTTGAAGATAAGAGCGACTCTTTTACTTACACGTTATAATATTATAAAACCGGGCCAACCCCTCCGTACTTTTAACCCCAGTTTAAGTCGTACACCGCACACGAGAACAAATAAGTGAATCACGCGGCGTTCAGCTCCGTCGCGTTTTTACATTGTCAGTCCCGGGGGTGCTTGGTATTGAGAATCGATATGTTTGTGCTAAGTGCTTAAGTGCTTGCAGGGGATTGCGTTTCACTGATGAATAAGCAATGCAAATTTATTAGTAATCGCATATTTACTTCTCCTAACAGGAACCTTTTTTCCGCAAAACGACAATGCATGTCGTTTTGTTTGTTGGTACTGCATATTAAATGATAGTATGGTTTCCATTGTTGAATGGATTAGTTTCACTGATAGCTTATTCAGTTTAGTGAGTGTTTAATATAGTTTTAGATTAATGTCAATTTTTATATTAACAGATAAGAGAATATTTGTATACGACGCGTACTGATTAACTGATACCTTTAACATTTTTAGTTAGGTTGACTTACAACATCTGGAGTATTGAGGAAGGTCATGCCTCAATAAATACTGAGATATTCCTGTTTGGTGGATATATGTTGGAACACATTATAGCTATTTTTTTGTTTTTAAGTACCTAGATATTCTTATTCCATTAGATATTTTTGTTTCGTAATGTGTTGTAAATTAGTTTACTAATAAATGTTTTCTTACTTACTTTCTCTTAATTAATTTAAGATTAATAAAATAACTTTACGTTTTTTTTTTTCATTTTAATGATAATTACGAAATGTAACATTTTCCATGTATGTCTAAGATTTATAGCTGCCCAAAACCATTCTGTTTTCCATTTTTTTGTTTTCCGTTAAAAAAGTATCATCTAAAACTTAAATTTAACTAATAAGAAAAGAAATTCTGGTCATTGTTAAATGTGTAGTATTTTTTTCATAAAACGTGGTCTAACAGAGCAACTCTTACAATAGAAGGTGGCAACCGGCTTCTATGTACTATATTCTATCCCTATTTTTGGGCTATGTATCTAATAATACTGGCTATCCATCCCTGCATATAACAAAACAATGACGAGCACTAATGTTATCGTGGCAGAAATAGGTACGATGGTGGTATCTATCTATGGACTTTTCTGTACTGTGTCATCTAGACTATCCACTAACATCAAAACCTCGTCAGAAAAGAACGTTTTCATATTTGTATTCGGATTCATAACACCAAAAACATAATAAAATTAGTGTCACTAATTTTTAATTTTCTAAACAAACAATTTTGAACAAAACTTTTATAATTCCCTACTAGGATTAAATTAATTACTCCTATTATAACAATAATAATTTTCGAAATTTCTATTACGAATGTGTGCATAATATTAACATAAAATGATAATGTTTAATTATCTTTGAAACCATTTGTTTAGCGTCCAGTGACACCGGTCTCGGTAAAGACGGCTCGGCACCTTTTGAGAGTTTTATGGGTAATCTACATTTCACATGTATTAACATAGGGACTTATGTCCGGTCGCACATACGATTCGTAGCCGACACCCACCCTTTATCAGCTACGGTCAGTGTTCGATAATTTTATTACAGAAGTTTTGTCAAATTACTTAAGCTCTCAAATTAAATTAAACGATTCTTGTCTTTGTGATATGAAAAATTTATATACAGAACGTCTGTTATAGTTAAAACTAGGAGCAAGTTTTCTGTATCTCTTACGTTTTAATAATTGAATAATATATCTTTTGTCATAATAATTGTCCGTCTTTGCAGGATAGAACGTCTGGCAGTTCGTAAAAGTTTCGCAACGACTCGCCTGGATTCGTACCACCGCCTTACATATTCCTACCGCCATAACGTCAGTGCTTGCAGTTGACGTGTTCCGGCTCGGAGGATAATCCCGGCCTCAGGTTGGCAATGCACCATTACCACGTTTGGTGTCTCTAGGCGGCGTGAATTTCTTACCATCAGGAAATCCGTCTGCTTGTTTGCCTTCCAATATCATAAAAAAAACTGTTATTACTAATTTGCTACGACCCATATTCCATACTTACATTATAAAATATGAGGTCTGTTTACCTGTTACACTTTTAAGCCTAAACCGCTGTACTTACTATGATGAAATTTGATATTAGAGACAATTAACTTGGGATTTTTTTTAATAGACCGCGTTTAAGGTCCAATAAAAGTGTAAATACGCGAGGTTTTTAAAACAAAAAGGCTTTTTTTTTCTTCAAAAACAGACACCCAAAGGGCTTTTGATTTTCGCTGATGATTTGGGTAAGCAGCTAGTAAATAATAATATAATAAATACTAAAAAAAGATAGACTTATAACATGTATGGAAAGTACATGCTACTGATGTCAATTATCATTAAAGAAACCACTTGTTCGATAGTTGAGATAAATAGTAGTAGATGTTAAAATTAATTTAAAGTATTTTCACGCCCAAAAAAGTAGGCAAGGGCACAACCAAGGCACTCACGACTAGCCGTAGACACTTACCCACAACGTGATAGGTGGCACGCCTATCGCCAACCGGGCACATATTCAATCTCGGGCAATGTTATTTATATTATATAAATTGAAAATAAACATTTTCTAATTCTTTTTGTTGCCCGACCTGATCGAACCCGGGACAACAAAAAGGTCAAGTCCAACGCCGGACCGCTAGACCACAGAGGTAACCTAATTTTTATCCAGATCACTTTACAATTAAACAAGTTATGCACACGAGAGAATCCAGGAGAACAGCTAGTACCAAGTATAAATAAAGCCATGATGAAATAACTTCTATAACATTGCCAATGTAATAAAAAAACTGATTTTACATTCAACTTAGCTGTTTACGAATACGTTTTTATTGCACCAAAAAACCGTTTAAAGCAGTCTTTAGTGTATGTAATAATTATTACTTTTATAGTATCATAAAGATTTCAATCGTACAGTTTTGTTGAAGGCAAAATGTTGATGTTTTAAAATCCTTCATAATCATAAAGGGAGTCTGCTTTTAATTAGATTAGCTATATTTAATCTCTGTACTAAATTTAAAAAACAAACGAAAGTTTGAAAGACGACAATGAAGTAGTGAAAAAATAATTTTTTGTACATTTACTAAGGTAAAATGTTAACTTTTTAAAATCTTTCATAATTATAAAGGAATACTACTTTTAATTAGATTAGCTACCTACATTGAATCTTCGCAATAAGTTTACAAAACAAACGAAAGTTTTAACGCTCGACGATGAAGTAGTTAAAAATCTATTTTTTTATAAATTTACTAAAGTGAATTGTTAATGATTTAATTTTCTTTGAAGCATAAAGGAAAACTGCTTTTGATTAGATTAGTTACAGTGAATTTCTGTAGTAAATTTAGAAAATAAACGAAGTTTTAAATACTCGAAAATGAAGTAGTCAAAAAACTTTTTTTTGTAAATTTACCAAGGTAAAATATTAAAGTTTTGAAATCTTTCATAATCATAAAGAAATACTGCTTTTAATTTGATAAGACACACTGAGATGAATTTCTGTATTAAATTTACTAAGACATGAAAGTTTTAACTCACAACAATAAAGTAGTGGTGAGTTTAAATTATTTAAAAAAAAAACAACAAATTCATCGAAACTGGTTAAAAAATTGTTTTTTCTTTTGGATAAATTTAAATTTTAGTATTATTTTAAGTTACATAAACAATATTGGCATGTAGCAATTCTTTGCTAAAATTACAACACGTGAATAGTAAAATGGGACTCTTGATTTATTACGCACTTAATGTAAATTCTGTATCTTCACGCCCATATCCCTGGAAGGGTAGGAAGAGTCGCAACCAGTAGGTGCCCACGATTAGCCGAAGACACTAATTCCCACAATGTGATAGGTGGCAAGCTTATCGTCAAGCGGGCACTTATCCAACCCCGAGCAACGTTAACTTTTATTAGAAAATTGAAAATGTACATTTTCTATTTTTTTGTTGCCCGACCCTGCGTTCTAATCCGGGACCTCAAGAAGTCAAGTCTAACGCCGGACCGCTAGACCACAGAGGCGATATTGTAAATTTATTATTAAAATAAAATTTCTTCACATTTATCTTATCCTTTTGATTTAGTTTCATATAATACATTCTTTTAACAAGCACATTTTACTCATTCGTGGTTTTGTGAATTAATAGTAATTTTAATTTTTTTTTTCTGGATTATCAATTTTACTTTATTTGTGTTTATGTTTACAATAACAGTATTCATAATAGTATATTTACAATTATTATAAAGTATTAGCATCCGAATTGTTTAATTAAAACTACCAATGTAAACTCAAATTTAAACCTCTTAAATCCCCTCCTTTTTAGATATGACACTGTAAACAAAAGTATCATATAAGTTTATTAATTAGTACGCCCCTTAAACTCAACTCTCGAGCCTCTATGAATATTAATTACTGAGTAGAAATGCTTTATGCCGCACAAGGAGGAAACTTTTACAAAGAGGTTCTATTATTTAAGAAGTAGCGACTATGCTCCGAAACGAAATATACTTGTTTTCTTTGATACGAATATGTACTTTAAAGTCATGAATATATAATTTATATTTCCTTGACAAGTTTTAGCGTAACTTCATAAGAAAGTGGCGGAAGAAAGTCAATAGAGAAGGTGTTTAGGGTAGGCTCGAAGAGTTGATTGCCACGCCTTAATGAATAAACAGGCAGTATTCAAATTATGTATTCATTAAAATAAAGTGTTAGTTATGCTAATATTATAAATGTGAAAGTTTGTATGTTTGTTTGTTACTCCTTCACGCAAAAACTGCTGAACCGATTTTCATGAAATTCGGTACACACGTAGAGGGTAACTTGAATTAACACATCCTACAGACCTACCTAACATAACCTACTAGAGAAACCTCCTGCTTACACTCACAAATATGTTTTACATGGCTCCGATATGAAATTTTTAATACTAGTATCGTTTGATAAAATTTGACATTCACGTAGTTAAGACTAACAAACATTGTTTACTTTTCTTTCGAAAATCAACCCCCAAAGGGTAATTAAGTGTGTATAAAACATAGTTGCGGTTATACAGGTAACAGTTTTATAATTTTCTAGTCCACTAGCTGTTACCTGCGGCGTTGCCCGCGTGGTCCCATAGAAATATTATTTCGGGATGAAAACTATTCTATGTGTTACCTATCTGTCCAAGTTACCTTCTATCTTCTTCATGAAAATCGGTTTAGCGGTTTTTGCGTGAAAGAGTAACCAACAAACAAACAAACAGTCAAACTCTCGCATTTATAATATTAATAAGATAATAATGAAAGACAGTTTTTTTTTTCAGAATGTCTTTCCTTGGTCAAAGAATTAATTTTACTGTTAATATTAATAACCTATCTAAGATAAAAGATAATGCTGTTTTAGATCAGTTTTATTTGTCACTAATTAACTAAAATATTTCAGCAACAAATCTCTTGTAGGCCTATCTCTATTTGTTATTAGCTTTTAATGAACTAACTCCGTTGTATTTAAGAAAGTGTACTACTTTATAAAAGACTAGCAGTTTCATGCAGCACCGCCTGCGTAAATTAGCTTCTACTGCACCGATTTTGATGACACAAAGCCTATGTCACCCAGGTCATTCTAAAGGTGAAAGAATTATTGAAATCGGTCCAGTAGTTTCGGAGCCTATTCTTTCAAACAAACAGACAAACAACAAATCAAACCTTTATAATATTTTATAATATATTTCTTTATAATATTATATAGTATAGTATAGAAGAATACATACTGATTTTACATTTAATAGCTATTGTAGTGTACTTGTATGTTACTAAAGGACGTTTAATAATTCACCCCGAGATTGAAATTCATTAGCGATAATAAGAGATAGAGATTTTTTTATCTTCGAGATGAAAAGAGACATTCGCTTATAACTATAACTGCTGTCTATATAATAAGTAACTTACGCTTTATATGAATATTTTTGTGTATAAATATTCATAAAATCTTCATCTAATTTCAGATCTATTCATTCAATTCTTAACATAATATTAGGTATTTCACGTTTAATTGCTTGAACATGCAATTTTTTGTCAAAACTAAAAGTTGATATATGTCCGGTTGGCAATACGCTTGCCACCGTTGTTTCCACCTCAGCCCCGAGTGTTTTCTTTAAGAAATGGGAATTTTGTACCTTTGCGAAACTGTTCGGAAATACAGGCGTGAAGTTTTTGTAATTGCTTGAAAACAAAAATAGAAGCAGGAAATATAAAGTAATATTCGTATTTCATATTTATTACTTAGGTGTACGTAATATATTTTATTTTTTATATTAATGCACCAACTAAATATGGATGAATTTTAACAAAATTATAACGTGAACTTAGTTATGCATAATTAGTTTTAGTGTGATTATTACTACCTAATTAGATTACAAATTACTTCTTAAACTTTCAACTTGGTAACCTAAAAATCTTTAGTAACTTGAACCAAAAGAAAAATAACGTTAGTAATATTAATAGTATTATTTTAGTAATATTATTATGGAGTTTCGTTATTCTGCTTAGCTCTATTTAAATGGTTAACATCTAATAGATTTTTATCCGAGGGTAGTGTCAAAAGTCTCCGAAAATGGGGTGTTTGTATGAAAAGGGTAATGCATGTAGAGGAAACTAGACATGCAGGGATTATAACATTTGGTACTTGAAAACCGTTTCATACAAATATACATATCTTTGTGCCAAGTCCCTTGCGAGGTAAGCAGAGAGTATTGGGTGCCAAATCTCACGATCCTTGCAGACCTTTCTGGCGGTATTAATAGATAAAGGTGATTGAAGAGGAAGGTTTATATGTCTGTCTCATAACTGTGCGGAGCCGAGGCGGGCCGCCAGTTTTTTTAAAAAAGTTGCTCAGGATTGGATATGTGCCCGGTTGGCGATAGGCATGCCACCTATCACATTGTGGGACTTAGTGTCTTCGGCTAGTCGGTGGGTGCCCTGGTTGTGCTTTTGCCTACCTCTTCGGGGATATGGGCGTGAAGATACATCCTTTTTTATATGTATGCTTATTAAATTCATCATTGTATGCATTCAGTATGATCTTCTCTCAATAGTCTTAGTGTCAATATATTAATCGTCACAAACTAAACAACAACCCCGTTTTTTTAGTTTCGTTTTCTATATTTCATAATGGAATAAATCATTTTGAAAACAAATTGCGTTACTAATGAGAACAGCAAATTTGTCAAAAAGTATTATCAAAAATAAATAACATCAAAGGGAATGAATTAAAAACATTCGTATGTTTCCAAGTACCCTCAAACGCCACGTGCTTACTACTCCACAGTCTACACAAAAGTGGTACATGTAAAAGAATATACAAAAGAAACATTTATGTAAAGGACGAAACCCTGCGGCCGTTTGAACATTTCAGTTAACCAAGAGTCACTTGAAATTAGGGTTGGCAACTTGTAGAAAATTAGCATCGTATAATAATTTTTTGTCTTTTTTTTCCCAAAAATCCTTTTGTTTTAACTTGCTATCCAACGTGTTAGTGCTACTAGCGACATGGGCATTTTTGCACTAGAAACGCTCAGGGTGGTTTATTTAAATAATTATTTTAAATAGGATTTGTTTAATTTTTAAAACTAAGACTATTGTTTATTTTATAATAGTTTAGAACCTTTATCTTTTAGATAATATGAATATTGTTGTTGTATCTTCTAAAAAAAAGAACAAAAGAAATCCGACTACGAAAACTTAATAAAAATATCATATAAAAAAAAACTTTTCTATCACTTACCAGGTAACCGTTTTTATTTCGCCTACCTCGTTTATTAAGGGGTTAGCGTTCACGCCTAACACCACCTACCAACCGCGAGGCTCGGGTACGATTTTCAGCAGGGACAGTCATTTGTGTGAGGAACAAACTGGGCTGTCTGTGTTTGCAGGTTTGGGTGCTTATTAAAATTATTCCAGTATTTATTACGTATTTCCATGTATGCATGTCGCCTCTGTGGTCTAGCGGTTCAGTAGTCGGACTTGACTGCACGAGGTCCTGGGTTCGAATCCCGGGTCGGGCAACAAAAAGAAAATTGGGTTTTTACAATTTTCTAATAAAAAAATATTGATCGGGATAGGATACGTGTCCGGTTGGCGATAGGCTTGCCATCTATCACATTGTGGGACTTAGCATCTTCGGCTAATCGTGGGTGCCCTGGTTGTGCCTCTGCCTACAAATTCGGGGATATGGGCGTGAAGATACTTTACTTTACTTTGACTATATTTCCATGTATTAGTATCGTTGACTCCCCCTTACTATACGTATGCTATTTGTTTAAATCAGGTTTCTAGATCTAAGGTCACCTTTTTAGATCAGGTTGTGTAATTTTTAAGGGATATTTATTTATTCAAAGATTTTCCATTAATTAAATTAAGTACGCCTATTTCTAACTGTAGATAGGTTATTAAAATTAGCTATAAGTGAAACAAATTTAAAACAAAATAAAATACAAAAAAGCTCATTATATCTTGTACAGTTTTTGAATTTCTTTTTCGCCACATTTGACAACCCTATTTGAAGTACGCCTGCGGCCTACGAGTGACAGGATCAACCAGAGGGCGAGCCCTCTCTGGCCATTAAAACCAAAAGGTCATAAATCTTTATTAGACCATTCTGGAATTTGTACTTTCTCCCAATTAATGAGAGTTGACATTTTTATCCAAAATTAATGAACATCAAATGCTCCTGTGAAATTTCCTTTGTAAGCTGCGTAACCATTTATATCTTTTTACCATGACGAATGTTCACTAAAACCAAAAACCTGATGTCCAAAATATACAAATATTAATTAAAAATTGAGTGGATTTACTCTCGTTTGAACCATTATTTGTGGTGTACTAAACTTATAGAACTTAAAACATACAAAAACAAAAAGACCACTGGTAGTATAGTGTTGCCAAAAACTATCCCGGGTATGCCTGTGTGGTCTAGCGGTTGAGTTGTTGGACTAGACTGCATGAGGTCCCGGGTTCGAATCCCGGGTCGGGTAACAAAAACAAAATTGAGTTATTCCAATCTATATATAAAAATCAATTGCTGTTCGTTAGTCTCGCTAAAACTCGAAAACGGCTCAATGGATTTGGCTAATTTTGGTTTTTAATTATTAATTCAAGTCCAGGGAAGGTTTAAAATATAATAAAAAGGGAAACACTGCGAGAAAACTGGGAAAAAACAAAATTTTCATTTTTCTCATACAAACTGAACGGGCGGAACGAAGTTCGCCGGGACAGCTAGTTTTTCAATAAAAAATGTTTCTCGGGATTGGAAATGTGCCCGGTAGGCGATAGGCTTGCCACCTATCACATTGTGGGACTTAGTCTCTTCGGCTAGTCGTTGGTGCCCTGGTTGTGCCTCTGCCTAGCTCTTCGGGATATGGGCGTGAAGATGATTTCTTTTAAATACCATCGCGGATATGAATCTATCCACTAACTTGCCTCTTACTGCTGTTTTAATGAGAGCATTTGGTATGATTTTAGCCGACATTCAAGGTAGCCATCAGACTTGCAGATTAAGCTAAATACTCGATCACGGGAAAGCTACGCACCTAAAGCATCTTTGACGTCCTGAACTACAGATTGCTCTTAAAAAAATATATACATGCAATACTAAATTTTGGCGGTATCGTTGAAAGAGCAAATTCTTACTCTAAGTCCCCGACGGAAGAAAGGTGTTGGAAGTTTGTACATGTGTGTGCCTCTGTGGGTATTTGTGTGTGTCCACACAAACATATTTTCTTACCATCAAGAAATCCATCTGCTTGTTTGCCTTCCTATATCATAAAAAAATGTTAATCGATTTCCCCGTCATTTCTGAACCTATTAATTATTTTTAAGTAAAAGCGTACAGACAAGGTACCATCTATTGTCACTTAGAATAGATATGATGACGAAAAACCAAGAAATCGTTAAAAATACTAAGTTTTTGTATACGTAGAGGTAAATCCTCTTATTCAAATTGAAGTCGATTTTTTGTAATTTACTGCGCTTTCATTATGATTGACTGTAAAAGTAAGCTTCGTGAAACCAGACTGACAAGATGTTATCTTCAAGATATGGCATTTCATTCACATTGTACCCTCGTGATGATCTATGACCTATTTCGTCTTAGTTACGAGAAACCTTAAGCCTTGTGCAAGTAACGAATTGCAGCCGACAGTTTAGTCAGTTTTCCTTATTACTAATAATCAATTCCATCGGCCTCGCCTGTGTTTAAACCGCTCTTAAATATATCAGCTGCCATATATTAAAAAAAAAACAATAAACCGACAAACGTCATCCTGTTCTAGCTATGAATATTATCATTTTATTTCTTAACAACAAAAAGTAATTAACGAAATCGTATGTGACATAAACATCTTAATCATTAGTAAAAAAAGTATCTTCACGCTCATATCCCTGAAAAGTATAGGCAGAGGCACGACCAAGGTACCTGCGACTATCCGACTAAGTCCCACAATGTGATAGGTGGCAAGGCCATCGCTAACCGGGAAACATAGTATTTTTATTAGAAAATTGAATAAAACCACATTATTTTAATTAGAAAATTGAAAAAAAAAACAAATTTTCTTTTTGTTGCCCGACCTGAGAATCGAAAACGGGACCTCATGCAGTTACGTCCAACACCTGAATCGCTAGACTACAGAGGCGGTAGTAAAAAAGTGCGTTTATCATATTTTGCATCTGTAGTGTCTAGAAAAACAGAATAATACATTTTTGTATTTCTATGTAACATAAAGATAATCTCCAAGAAATGATGAGTCACCGCCTGATCACTATTCCATTAATTTTGCTAACATAGCGAATAAATAATAAAGTTCAGATTGGCATCAATCATGGAGACTGACAATATCATTGCTCAATGACAAACAAAACCCAAAACATAATATTAGTACTTTTCTATACATTTAATGACGAAGAAAAGCTTTGATCGCCGTTTACACCGCTGTAACATAAAACAAAAACGCAAACGATATTGCTAACTCAAACAAAATCCAAAATCTAATAATATTCTAATTTTTGTAATAATTTCCGACACATATATCTAAGTTATGAAATAATTAAAACTATAAAAACCGATTTGAAATATTTCATTGGGTACCACTTCGCGATTTGATGTTTTTTTTTTCAAAAGATAGCAAATTACCATATAAATTTTATCAGTCCTACAAGTAGTTCCGGCAAACTTCGTTCCGCCCGTTCAGTTGGTATGGGAAAAATTAAAATGTCGTTTTTCCTAGATTTAGAAGGGATAAAATGTACCCCAGGTTCTTCTTCCGGTTTTAAGCTACCTGTACATCAATTTTCAGTCTAATCGGTTTAACTATCACGACTTTTATATGTATAGACGATTCATCTTTCATGTTTTTTTTTTGTTTTTATTGTTTTTAAGAAGTATTCTGTTATTCGGGGCGAAGACAAATCCAACGAATCAAGAACCATGAAAAATTGGTCCAGCAGATCTCGAGTTATAAGTGTTGTAGCAAACCTGACTTTTTTTATATATATAGACAACTCAAAATCCACTAGTAGGATCATGATAAAATTAATATCGGACTACCTCAGAGATATAACCTATCTTTCTAAAAAACCGTTCAAACCGGTTGGCTATTGACGGAGTAATCGAATAACACACATACAAAAAATAATAAAAAAACATACAGACGAATTGAGAACCACCTACTTTTTTTAAGTTGGTTAAAAACACAGCAAAGCTTAGATCGGCATTTACACCGCTTTAAAAGAAAACAAAAACTTAATAATATTAACACCGTATAATTTAATATTAATATACTCTAAAAGCCAGCACAGTGGAAGTAGGTTACAAGCCTCCATGTTATTATTTAAAGTAATTATTTAATTAACATCGTATAACAGCCTTAACCTCTTAAGTGAGTTAGGACAACAAGGAATTAAGTACGAAGCTAATGTTAACACGTGCATATGTAACATTATTGTTCCGAGGCGAGACCCCCCATGGCTATATTTATGGGCGCCATACTGAACTTTTGGCACACACTCCTAAACCCACACTACGATGCACGCATCAAAGCGATAATAACTCAAAACTACACATACATTGCTGGTTTTGTTAAAAATACAGGGACTAAATGCAATAGTGAACTATTAATGGATGATTCACAAAGTTTCATTGTTGCTTTGTGTTCTGAACCGGGATATTGTGGTGTATTCGAACTATGACTCTCAACATTGTTATTGTACCCCTCGCTTTTAACGTCATTAGTTGTACGAGATTTTGTACGAACGCATAATGTGTATTTGTTTTCATAATTCTGTAGTACGCCATTTTCAGTTGCCCTTTTGTCGCCTTGCATAATCGGTGTGGGAAAATATTGAGACATTTTAAATGACTGCCTAAAATTATGATATGGCAGATGCTATTATGATAAAAAAGTTTTATTTATAACCGTATAAGGCTTATGTTAAATAAATGACGAAATTAGCGAGTCTCTGGAAGTATAAATTCACCGGAACTACTTAATTATAATCAAAATATTATTATAAATTGCATAATATTTTTACACCTTAGCCCATCTGTTGCTTGATAAGAAATATAAATAAAAAACACTTAAACCATTTGTCATAAATTATTCGCCACTTTACAACTATAATCTTTTCTTGCATTTTAGTTAATAGATAACGAAGTTGTTAATTTTTTTTATAAATTAAAATCTATCTGCAGGTTGAATTAGCAGGTAGTGTTTAAAACATGTTTATATGTTGATTAATTAACAACTAATTTGTGATTTGCCAACTAAAACATTTTTTGTAGTTGCATTATTTAGTTTTGTTGACACTAATTATTATCTGTCTGTCTTTAAAAATATGCAGATTTATACTCTGATTGATCAGGGTGGTGTTTGTCTACTTTTCTGTTTTCATTTTTTATTAACTTCATTACTTGTCATGTTTTGTCTCTCTACCATATGTATGCAGATTACCTTCAAATTAATTCTCATGTTGCTTTGGAAGATTTGCATTCTTCTATTGACAACACCGGTTCAGATTTGGCTTCTATTTGTGAATGGAGTACAAATTACGGCCTTAAAATTAATCCGAAGAAGTCACAAACTATAATTATTGGTAGTAGTAAGCTTATTTCATGCATCGATTGGAAGTCGTTACCATCAATTACGATCAAAAGAGAGTCTATACCTTTTTCTAAAAACGTTAAAAATTTGGGTATCTATCTTGATAATACATTATTTTGGGATTTTCAAATGAAAGAATTCAGTAAAAAGTTATACGCTTCCTGGAGCTCTAAGAAACGCCTGAAGAATATCTTGCTCATACCAACTAAAATTGCTCTTGCGGAGTCATTACCTTTGTTAGATTATGCTGACGTAAGCATTATTGATCGTAGAAAAGATCAATTAAATAAACTGGAACGTTTACAGAATATTTGTATCAGATTCATATTTGGTTTGCGTAAGTATGATCATCTGTCATATTTCGATCGTAGTTAAAGTGGCTTCCTATTGAACTTCGACGTAATGCTGATGTTCTCTCTCTGTTACACTGTGTGCTGTTTGACCTTAAATCCCCAAGTTACTTAAAAGATTTTCAAGTATGACGCTAAAGAATTACGTTCTGCTCAAAATCTGTGTTTGCGTATCCCTCTATATCACCCAAATTTCTACGGCCGCTTTTTTCTGTAAAGGCTGTTAATTTATGGAATATTTTGCCAACTAATATACCTAAGACTCGCACAAACTTTGACTACTTTTAAAACTTTAGTAAAAGTACGTTATTTGAAAAGCCAAAGTTGTGTTTTTGATAATTGATGTGGTATTTACTTCCGTTTAAATTATGTAACATTGTTATGTCTCAATTTGAAATGGTGTATCTTGTTTATTTTAGTTTTACATCCTATTAATATTATAAATGCGAAAGTTTGTAAGTATGGATGTATGGATGTTTCTCTTTCACGCTCGAATGGCTGAACGGATTTGTCTGAAATTTGGAAGACAGATAGATTGTGACCTGGATTAACATATAGGCTATTTTTAATCCCGATTGCACACCGGGTTTCTGTGAAAACGCGGGCGAAGCCGCAGATAGCAGTTAGTTTATACTATTTTTGTTTTTGTTTTTCTTCTTACTGTTATTTTAAATATTTTAATCTTATGTTATAGTTTTTATATATTTAACATCTTTACCTACTGAACCTATGTTTATATAATCTCCTCAAACAAAAAGGTTGTCTGGTAGAGATCGCTTTGTTTGGCGATAAAACCGCCTTTTGTGTACTCTCGTATAAACTATAATAATATGCTCTTGTTAATACTTAGTTGTACCATTTTGTAATAAGTTTAATTGTGCACAATAAAGAGGTCATTCATTCATTCATCTATTTATTCATTTATTACCCGCTACTTTTCCCGCGTTAGACATTTCGTACATCCCCAGAACCATTTAAGTCATTGAAATAAAATAGTTTATGTATGGAATCCTGCCCTCAACTATTTGCACTTCATATTATATCAAAATTGGCGGTTAAACAATGAAAACTTCATACATTGACTTTAGTTAGATTTAGTTTAGATAATATGCTTAAAATAAATGAATAAATAAATGTCCCTGGACAAGTCACACAAATTGAGTCTAACCCCAAAGTAAGCAAATTATTTGCTTGTGTTACGGGTGTTAGTCAACAATACTAATACATATCATTACTTAGATAGATACCAGAATAAATTTAACAAACACCCAGACCCGGATATGCAGACATCTAAATGTTAATTACACAAATGCCTGCGATGCTAGGGAATCGAACCTAAGCCTTGCGGTTGGTTAATGTAGTTAGGCGTGTACGCTAACCACTCGACCAATAAGGTAAGAAGGCGCTATACAGCGAAAAAACACACGGATCTTGTGATGGTAAGAGATAATAGACACCAGTGTCGATAGACACTAAATATGTCGCAGATCGCTCTCCTATGGTAGAGATATTAGGCCTATTAAAGTCTTATCGGCAACCCTACACTCCAGACAGGAACATGGCGCTGTCATTATAGCGGCAGGAATAGGTAACGCGTTGAATCCCTACTCGGGTAAGCTGCAGCATATCACTCCACCACCAGTGGTCTTGTTAGTAAAAGTATCTTCACACCCATATCCAAGAAGCAGTACGCAGAGGCAGCACCAGGGCACCCGTGACTACCCGAAGACACTAAATCCCAAAATAATAGATTTCAAGCCTTTCGCCAACCGCACACATACCCAATTCTGGGCAAAGTTATTTTTTTTAGAAAAGTAGCTTTCGCCTGCGACTCCGTCCGCGCGAATGTCGGTCTTTAAAACTGAAAAATTAAGATTTATTTTTTGTCTACGTATTTTTCCAGGGTAAAAAGTATCCCATTTTATGGCCAGGATAATAAGGTACAATTATACCAAGTTGCATCGAAATCGAACCGTTACTTTTCACGTAATGCCTGAACATACATACAGACAGACAGACAGACAAAAAAATGTAATCACATATTTGGGTTTGGTATCGATCCAGTAACACCCCCTGCTATTTATTTTTTCAATATTTTCAATGTACAGAGTTGATCCTTCTACAGTTTTATTATATGTATAGATTTAAAGTACACTGGAGGTAGGGTGCTGTGCAGCACTTGCCCGGGTAGTACTGCCTTACCTATTCCTGCCACCATAACGACATTGTCGTGTTCCGGTCCAGAGTGTATGGCAGCTGATTGAAGTGCACAATAGGCCTCACATCCCGGCCACAGAACAGTGACGCACCTATAACATCGATGGTGTCTATAGGTAACGGGTTACTCTTACCATTGTAGAGCCGTGCGTTTGTTCGCTATCTTATTACATAAAACAAAAAATTACTTTTTTGTTGGCCGACTCGGTGATCGAACCCAATACCTCTAGAAGTCGAGTCTGACGCCGACCCCTGACCACAGAGGCGAACTAAGTAACCTATACTACTTTTTATGAGCTGACTGTCAAGGCTGTAGGTGGTCTATTTTACACATATGACTCGGACCAACATGGGGATCAGTTTATCAGTGGAACATCAGCTGATGTTCCACGGCGTTTCGGAACTTTTTATATCTTACTTACTCACGAAGTTTCAGCTTCTGATTATAATTAACGAATATAAATCATTGAACTAGTTCACAATAAAAAAACGGGCACACCAACTAGCGAAGAAAATATAGTTCATAAAAAAAATACTTGCACACAAACCAATGAAGCAATGCAAACAACTGTCGTTGAATTTTGTAATAGAAAATTAAATGCCAATACCATACCCTCTTATTAACTGTTTAGTAATTATATAAAGCAAATAGCATGTAGTTCAAAAAATAACAAACTTAAAAAATGAAATACAGAAAATCGTACTTTTTAAGTTTTACAAGTCTACAAAAAGATTTCAACTTTGGGTGATGTTTGTGCGGTCCTAACTCATTTAAATCGCGCTTTGCTCATTTTTTGGTCTCATATACGGACTTCGCAATCGTAAAACTATATTGTTGTGTTATTCAAACAAACCATAAAGCAATAAACAGAATAAAAATGAGAAAATAATAAATTACATTCAGATCTTTTTTTTAAATAACTTAGTGCTTTTAAATAACTAATTTTAAAAGCTTGTTGGTATTTGTCCGTCTGCGTTTAAAAAAACGACGAGTTGCTCTCCGGGAGTGCCGGCACAAGTGAAAACTTGAATATTAACGTTGTGCATTTTTGGTATTTTGGAATATTCCCTAAGAATAATTTTGCACGAATTGCTTTAATTATCAGTGTGAAAGTACTATCATCTATGTGGTAGAATACAATATTCATTTATTGCGCTATCGTACACTAACATGACAACACGAACATTCGCGCAAGCGCCCTGCACCGTCTTATTCGCTCAAGCGCCCTACGTCGTCTTACGTCGTTCGACCAGTTTCGATCAGTTCACGTGTCTTAACGCGAGTTTAGAAGTTTTTAACCGTTTCAAAAAAAGTGCGCAACGCCGCTAAAGAAGTTTTCATTTCAAAAACAAAAAAAAGTTAAAGCCAGAAAATGATGAATTGCCAAACCCCATTGGTCGAGTACCGTGTACATATCCCGCCAAGTTCATCGCCTTACCTGTTCCTGCCGCCATATGAGATTGTTATGTCCCAGTCCGAAGGGTAGGTTTTAGCGGGCAGACTTGCACATGACATACATATATGCATAATATCTCGGCTACATGACAACTACGCACCTATAATGTCTATAGGCTATGGTCGTCTCTTTCAACTAGGAGAGCCACGTGTTACTGATTTTTTGTTGTTGAACAAATTGATGTTTGTAAATTTAAAACTTTTTCGAACAATCTACAAGTGTAGTTAATTTTTTTTGTAGTACATATATGACAGTGAACAAGCGACTCTCCTATGAATTACTATTAACATTACCATGAATTACATCGCCTCTGTGGTCTTGCGGTTCAGGTGTTCGAATCCCAGGTCGGGCACCAAAAATAAAATTTGATTTTTCTAATTTTCTAATAAAAAAAATGTTGCTCGGGATTGGACATGTGCCCGATTGGCAATAGGCTTGCCATCTATCACATTGTGTCGTGGGTCTACTGGTTGTGCCTCTGCCTACCTGTTCGGGGATATGGGCGTGAAGATACTTTTTTTATTGCATTACTCCTGAATGCTACACTCCTAACAAAGAATTAATGAAAATTACAAATATTTCTGATTCTATCTAATGTACCGGCCTCTCTTTTAAAAAGTTTAATGAATCCAATTAACAAAATCAAAAAGAAAGAGAGAAACAGACTGTAAACTGGAATGGTTCAGCAATATTTGAAAATTATCAGTTCTTTATGAGTGTTACCTTCAGTAGTTTATAGCTTCATGGACTCTCCAGACGGCAAGAGATAAACGTAGCTGATAGATACCGTGGATCATAGCAGCGCGTTGCTGTCCTGTGGCTACGATAGTAGGTCTGTTATACGAGCGTACCGGCTTATATACACTTTATACTGGAACATAAGACTGTAATTAAGACGATAGGAATATTTTATTGAAACAGCCCATAAACCTGTAAATATTAATTCGTTAAAAAAATGCAAAAAATAGGTTAAAGTACTTCTAAAAAATTAGATGTTTTTAAATAAATAAATTCAAACCATCAAATTTAATAATCAAAATAGAAATTATGTTATTGTGTTATTGAAACAGACCATAAACCTACTATTGATAACAGATTACATAAATGCGCAATAAATACATACAATAGAAAAGTGATACTATTTATTTACAAACACTTGTACTTTCCACAATATATTTTTATTTTTATTTGTATAGGTTATAGCCCTGATAATGTATAGCGAAACCGGTTGGCTAACCTATAAAAATATATTGTGGAAAGTACGGGTGTTTGCAAATAAACTGTATCAAGAATGGAATTCCACCAAGCTACGACGATAACGATAAAGAACTATAGAAACAATAGAAGAGTATAATACATTAAAGCGTGCGATCTTTACAAATAACAAATTAATGCAAACTTCAAACCCATTAATCAAAGAAATTAGATACAAGCTTAATTAGAAAATGACTTCATATGTAATTCAAAGAGACCCTACATCAAATCAAGTAAATTTGTGTATATCTTTGTAATCAACTTGATGCTTTTAAATTCATAACTTTTAATCAAGGGGATTACTTGTGTAATTAATAATTTACAGTCGAATCAAATTTGCGAAATCGGACCATACTCGTAAAATGCTAGGAATGATTACTTTTAAAACGTACCAACGCGGAATTTAGTATTTAGTACAGCTGGTGTCGCGCTTAGAGAAGCTTTAGAGCTCATTTCAAGTCGGGAATTACTCGTAGCAATGCACTGATAACAAATCGAATAGAATAAGTGTGAGCGGCTTAAAAAAGTTTTAAAGATGATAGTAGAAATATTATACCGGCGACTCTCTTCACTAATTTTATAAATAAGACAAAAAAGTTTGAAATTCTAGTTTTACAGCTCGGTTTTTCAGTTCACGTGGTTGAATGATTTTTGTGTAATAAATAAGAAAACAAAAAAATATGTTAAGAGAATTCGTTGCTTATTTTAATTCAATTATGGAATATTTAAAATCCTGTTTCTAATGACAATTTAACATTTTTGCAATTAAGCATATTAAAATTATGTCATTGTTTAGTGTATAGGGTTAAGTGATAACCCTGTATCTATTAATTAAATTATTTAATATTCGAAATTTCTGGACTATTTTTGTAGAGATAACTAGTAAATAAACGCACGACTTTGCATAATACGAGACGTAAGCTAAAATATTTACTTTCAAACACTTCGAGACTGAACTAAGTCTACAATTTTAAGATTTTAAGTTACTATTTTAAACCGAACACAACATACAAAACTGGTGTCTGTTAAAACGAGTCATTTAGAACTATTCCGAGTTTTATTATCTACCCCTGTGATTCTAACCTTCAGCCAAAAACTATTGCCCCTTGTTGGTCCGGGCTCCTTTGTAGAACCATCTGCCTTCCTTGCCAGACAGCTCGTAAAAGGCGAGCATAGGCTCACCGTCACTAACACCGTGACATCTAACTAGGTGGTAAAGTTTAGCAGCGACTCAACCGGATTAGTACCACCGCCTACCTATTCTACCTATTCCTGCCGCCATAACGTCATGACGTGTTCCGGTTTGGAAGATAAGGTAGCCAGTAAACTTGCTTTTGCTCGAGGCCTAACATCCCGGCCTCAGATTGGCAACGCACCATTACCACCTTTGGTGTCTCTAGGCGGAGTGAATTTCTTAACATCAGGAAATCCGTCTGCTTGTTTGCCTTCCTATATAATAGAAAAAAAAAATTATAAAAAGAACTTTAACAGTCATAATAAAACACTGGTTTTGTTTCAGCGTTTCTTGCAATCACTACATCAATCTAGAGTTTGGTATTGACCGAAGCAGCTCAGTTCAGTTCCTCGAGTCTGTGTTAATTTTGTCGCGACAGATGTTTTATCCCGCCTCCTCGCTCGCTAGTCGCCTCGCTACACGCTTAAGGTTAACTACATTTTAATTTCTACATTGTTGCAAATTAATGGTGATCATAACTCTCCTACAACCAGCTGCACTTGCAAATTCATTCAAAGCAGTCGGAAGAGTCAAGCCAGTAGCGGATGGAACTGACTTAAGTTTAGAGATATTTTCTCAGAGCTGTAATAGTACCAACTGAGCTACTACTGTTCTTTGATGATTTAGCATAACATGAGTCGAAATCCCCTAGTTCAAGTTTAGTTCGCTTTGGCTTATATCTTTAGTCGAAAAAGAGAAGCAAAGTACTAAATACTTTTCACTAGTGGGTATAATTTTGATAATTATTTGTTACATGTTTTTATTTTATTATATATATTTTTATAATATTATATTTTTTTCATTTATTTCAACTTATCGTGATCACACTATAATTAGGTACGTCAGAGCTCGCTTTTTTTTTGTGTTTCGGTTTGAAGATAATTCTAGTCATTTGACAATAGGATCGGAGACTAATAGCAATATGCTTTCCAATAGATCTCAAAATTTGTGTTGATTTTTCAAATGCACCGCCTTTTTATGTCACTTAGTTTTTGAGTATTTCTTGTGTAATGTAATGATACGCTAGCTAAGGTTACCTCTTGTTTACGAGGTATCATTGTCATTTTTAATGTTTATAACAGAAAAGTGTTTCTTGTTTATCTGACTGCTTATTTGTATTTTTGTAAAAAAAACATGCTGCTATAAATATTGCACTAATAAGCACATTGCACAAAGTTATAAACAAAAGCTAGAAACACGCATTCTATAAATTACAATGCTGGCAAAGTAATAAACAAAAGCTAAAAAAGGGTATTGTATCGATTAAAATGCGGGCAAAAGCTAGCCCCTTAAGCATGTAAACATCAAGAACAAATAACATCAGAACACTGTTATCACACAACACTCATATATTACAAACTTTTCCATAATATAAAACACGAGGAACATTGCCTAAATAACATTTTATATCACAACACTTTATTAAACAATGTACGTACTTTATGGAAAATCATTTGTACATTTGCTGAGAGAGGAGGGTAAAGAAATTAATATACTTATCCTCAAATCACATTTTGTCCTTCCCCCCTCTACGAATCACAAAGCGCGAATCACAGAAACGTCTAACGAGTTTCCGACAGTAATCCTTGGCTTCAGAAGGTTTGTTGGATCAAATAAGTTCTTGCTTTATAATTTAATTCTAATTTGCATTCGAACTAGGCTTGGCAGCTTCGCGGCTAAAAATTTTAATAACAAAATAACTTTCCAACTTCGTCCTGTCAAATAATAGCAAAGTTGGAAGTAATACGACAAAATTTTATGCATAACAAGGGGTCTTGGGGTGCCCTCCCTGGCACTTGTCGGCCTAGACAGAAATGAAACGTCAAGCCTTATGAAGATGAACAACTTCTTAACAAGTATAAATCTTTATCTTGCGTCCGTTTAAATGCAGTGAAGAACGTTTTAACGCTTTCTTTGTATGTATTTAATCAAGACTAATAAATCTTAGAACATTTATTTAAAATAAACATTATATTTTAAAACAATTGTTTCTATGCTCGAAATAGCTTTAACATTTCACTTGGTTTTTATAACACATTATGTAATTAAATAAAATAAATAAACGTAGTTCATTAATCATTCATCTTCATTATCGTCATTACGTAGAGGATTTTAGAAAAAAGGTTTCCAATGGTAAATTCTTTATCATCGAAAATATATTATGACGAAATAACAAACGCTGTAAGAATAACATGTATGCTGTAGGTATGTATGCATGTATGATATCTAGTAAAATGGGTAAAGGAGATCGTGTGGAAGAATTTCGAAAAACTATAAAAAATTCAGTTGATATTTGTTATAAACAAAATAGGAAATTTATTTAAATTCACCGAATTGCCAAAAAAAATACGTTATCGACGTTTGAATTTTGTCATAAATTATATAAAATAGGTCCTTCTGACAACATTTGATAAGTTTATCATAACCGATATTGCCATTGTTAATAAATCAGAGCAGGCGTCTCTCCTGCCAGAAAAAGAAAAATTTCACCGATACACCACAAATGTTTCTGGTGCAATTACGTATAATTGTTAAAAAAGAATGTCTTCATATTTCCCGAGACAGTAAACAGAGGTATAAATAGCCCAGAACACTAAGATTGGCTACCGGACGCTATCCAATCCCAGGCAAAGTTGTTTTTATTTAAAAAATTAAAAAATACACATTCATATCAAACACTGAATTGCTTCAATTCATTCAGACGATTTGTAATTATTGACACATTCAAATACAAATACAATCATACAAATATTAAAAAACTTGAATTTGCAATGACAAACTGTAATATGTAGCGTTACAAATCGCGCGGCGTGTCAAAGAAGAGCAGCTGCATAGCGATTTACATACGCGACGCCAAAATATATTAAAATACTGTCACCGTAGTGTTGCGAGACGTCATCGACACCAGGCGCTGGGTGATTAGCAGGGGGGGAGACAAGGAAAAAGGGCTACCCAAGCAATAATTACGTTACTACCCCCTGTGAATAATTACCACGGCAGATCAGTTAAGAAAACCCCCTATTTAAGGTCGTTAATGAGCCGGCAAATTTTTATTCCGCTATCTACACAGCCGATGTGGATAGTAAATGCATTTGGTCTTCTTCAGCGTCTCTGTTTATTTTTACGGATTTTTAATCATTGGATTTATAACATAGGATTAATTGATTATTGGCTTTATTATTACTGTATAGCTTTATTGACAATATTTTTTTGAAAGCAATAATAAAATTTATAACGTTTGGACAAAAATGGTGATTTGAAAGTCGGCAAATTTTATTTTGCTTTATCGTAAACTAGTACTTACTACTTATTAGTGACATATTGTTGCCAATAATCATGTAATAACTATAACAACATTTATAAAGCCTGGACGAAATTTATGATTTATAAGTCGGCAAAATTTTATTTTTGCTAGCAACATTAAGATTTTTCAATTAGAAATGATGAGTTATTAGCAAATTATTATTGAAAAAAAATGACAATAATATTTATAAAGCCTGGACAAATTTGATGACTTATCAATAGAAAAACTTTATTTTGCATTGAAGTTTAGGTTTGTAAAATAAGATTAATTAATTAATAGCAACATATCATTGGCAACAATCTTATAAAAACGACAGCAATATTTATAAAGATTGGACGGAATTTATGATTTATAGGTCGGCAAATTTTATTTTGGTATATTGTAAAATAGTAATAATGACTTATTAACATATTATTGCTAATACTTTTTTAAAAAGATACCAACATTTATAAAGCCTGGACAAAATTGACGAGTTAAAGGTATCGATATTCAGATTTATAAAATAGAACTTATGAGTTATTATTTATTAGCAACATATTGGCAATAATCTTATAAAAACGATCGCAATATTTATAAAGCCTGGTCAAAATTAATGAGTTATACGTCAGCAATTTTTTGTGCTAGGACATTAAGATTTATCAAATAGGACTAATGAGTTATTAGCAACATATTATTGGTCATAATCTTATAAAACGATAGCGATATTAATAAAGCCTGGACGAAATTAATGATTTATGAGTCTGCTTTATTTTGCCTTACTAAATTTAGTGTTACTGTTTTTCTTCTTATGGATTTTGTTTATTGGCTAAAATAATATTACCAATAATAGTTCTTTTTTTTGGCTTTTGTTTAATTTATAGGTATCATAAACCAAATTCGTACAAATTGCTGATCTATGAGTTTTTTTATTGCAATGATTTTGTTTATTGCAATCTATTATGTAGCCCATAGTCTAAAATATGACATAAATTAGTGTGACTATCTTAAATATAAAAATTAATTTCTATTGGCATCGGTTACCGCATCATACGTAAACGGATCAACAAATTAAGCTAATTGTATTAGTCGTGTTAAATACAGTCATAAATTTCTTAAGAAAGAAATATTTTTCTAGCTTTATTTTAATTAGGTATTCCTAGCTAAGACAGATTTTTGTTATGATAGTTATGGCCTAAAGAAAGTTTATGTATGAAATGGAAGTAAAGTTTATTAAAAAAATTCTTATGATTTATAAACCATAGGGTTACCTAGTTTAAAATAATGTAAATATATTTAGAAATTACTTACTTTAGCTAGTCGTGGGTACTCTGGTCTTGGCTCTGCCTAACTCTTTGGGGATACGGGTGTGAAGATACTTTTTTCTTTGTAAGAAAAGTTGCTTTGTAAATTAGGTTTTTAAATATTAATAATTTCCTTGCATTCAGTGCATAGTAAAGAATTTTCGCATAGTGAGTTTCTGTTAAGTTATTGGTTATATTATGGTTTAAAAAAATGACTCTCTTATTAATCTAGTTCAGGTACCTACCTAAACTAGTTTAATTAAAGAGTCATTTTTTACATATAGACCAGTAATTACATTACTATCCCTTATAAATATTACCACAGTAGATCAGTTAGGGAAACCCCCTATTTAAAGTCGTTAATGATCCGGCAAATTTTTATTTTGCTATTGACACAACCGATGTTGATCGTAAAAACGCATTTTGATCTTTTGCAGCGTTCCTGTTTATTTTTATGTAAGCAATAACATGATGTATAAAACAGCACCAATGGGGTATTAATAATATATCAAATTATGGAAAGGATCACAATATATACCAAGTCTGGACACTGTTTCACGAGACGGCTAATATTCATTTTACTATTAATATAAATAATATTGACGAATTTAATTTATTGGGATAAAAAAAAAATATCTTCACGCCCATATCCCCGAAGAGGTAGGCAGAGGCACAACCATAGCACCCACGATTAGCCGAAGACACTAAGTCCCACAATGTGATAGGTGGCAAGCCTAACGCCAACCGGGCACATATCCAATCCCGAGCAACGTTTATTGGAAAATTGGATTTTTCCAATTTTTTTTTGTTGCCTGACCCGGGATTCGAACCCGGGACCTCATGCAGTCAAGTCCGACAACTGAACCGCTAGACCATAGATAGAGGATCTGTTTTTTATTTTTAATGATACCCTTTTTAGTTAAAAAAATAGATACCAATCATTACAAAGCCTAAAAGAGTCAAGAGATCTCTGATTTTGTGATGAGACTGTCTTTGTGTAATTAGTTTTTAAATATTTTTTAAGTGTTTTCTTTAAAATATTACATTGTATTTAAAGAATTTGTTTAATATAATATATTTTATGATTTAAAGTTTAGAAAGTAGTACACAATACGTAAATATTAATACAGATTTAGATATTGTTGGTATTAAATTAAGAGCTCACGTTGTATAAAAATTAAATTTATTTGCATGTGATAAACAATAAATAATTATTTCATAATGGAATATGGATAGAGTGGATTACTTATATATTATAGTCTAGGAGGTGGTATAAATATGCCTAGGTATGACATTACTCACTGATTTCGCATTAAGACCACCTTTCCGTACTTAATTGATTACTTATATATGGCTATAATTTAGTGTGTCATAAATAGTTGTGAACATTTTTGCAACAAGACCGCCTTTATGTACTACTTAGTTTTTAAGGCATTTTTGATATATTCGTAATTTCATCGTATTTGGTGAATGATAAAGAGTTATTGCATTTTATTATAGAATAATTTATAATGCTCAAGTGAAACAAAAATGGCAGACTTAAAAAATATCTTCATTTTGGTCCGTAACTTACCTCAGTCTTTAGATTTGTATAACGGAAACCGATAATTACATTACTCCCTGTGAATAATTACCACGGTGGATCGGTTAGGGAAACCCCATATTTAAGGTCGTTAATGAGGCGGTAAATTTTTGTTGCTATTGACTCAACCGAAGGCGATCATAAAACGCATTTGGGTTTCTTTATATTTTATTTATTGACTACTAGCTGTCCCGGAGAATTTCGTTTCATCCGTTCAGTATGGAAAATAATAAAGTATTATTTTTCCCATTCTCACTGCAACTTTCCCGGTTTTTCTCTTCATAGAAACTTTCTCGTGATAATACTTACACAGTAATAGAAGAATTAGCCAAATATGTCCATTCGTTCGTAAGTTATGCGCTTACCAAAAAATTTAGCTATTCGTTTTTATATTATAGAAGATGTGTTCAGCCGTGACTTCGTTAGCATGGAATAGGTACAATTTTCATACAAACTTTCAGCATTATTATAAAAAATAGCCTATGTTTGAATTCGTGTCTGTAACTACATGTATCACAAATATCAACATGATGAAAGCGCAACATACATAAAGATAAATAGACAGACTTTCAAATTTATATCAGTACGGATTTTGATAACGATTTTGTCATCTTCGTGGATTATATTTATTTCTATGCTGAAAGTCGTCTCGTTAACTCTTGTTGGTGGGAACATAACAATGATGCACATTTTCACCAGACTTTAAATAAGGACGTTCAAATCCGGTATTTTTGGTATCCTTGAAGAGGTAGGCAAAGTTACAACTAGGACTATCACGACTATCCAGACACTTTATAAGTGAAAAGACGTTAGAAGTGGTCAAACTATCGCCAATGGGTAAATATCCAATCCTCGGGCAAAGTTGTATTATTAAAAGAAATGTTAAATCATATTTCATTGTTGCTTAACACGGGCACCTAACCCGGGACTATATGAATTATAGTCTTACATTGGACCGATAGCCAACAGAGGTGATAAATTTATTACAAATAAGTATCCCCAAGGAAGTAGTCAGAGATACCATCACGCTATCCACGATTAGCCGTAAGTAGGTAGGTAGGTGACTGTTTCAAATAATGTTTTTTTTTATATTATTTTACAAATTTATTTATTTGCGGAGTTTGTGCGTTAAAAAATACAACAAAGATATTTAAGCATACCAACATATTGTAGCTAATTATGGTGTGCAAATATTAAATTAATATTCATAGAATTTTTATATTTTTATATTGAAATTAAAACACTTATTTATATTTACTACAAACTTAAAATTTTATTACAATTATAAAAATCGTTTGATTTTATTCCTATCCATAGTACACTACCACCATTATTTATGGTATTGGAAAGCCAACAAGCAGACGGATTTTCTAATGGTAAGAAATTCATACCGCCTAGAGACACCAAAAGTGGTAGTGGTGTGATGCCATCCTGAAGCCGGGATGTTAGACCTCGAGAGAAAGTAAGTTTGCCGGCTACCTCATCCTCTGAACCGGAACACATCAACGGCAAGCACTGACATTATGGCGGCAGGAAAAGGTAAGATGGTGGTACTCATCCTTATCATCATCCGTCATCCAAACTCTACCACTTAGTAAACTAGTTTACAACTCTAGCTACCAGGCCTATTAACTACCTCCCTTTTACACGGCTTCCAAACCTAACCAGGAGAAAAAACGAGAATCAAACTCCTCGGCAACGATGACTTCTGTGATTATATTAAGTTTATGAAAAAAAAATATTTTATTTATTTATGCTTTTCTACGAAAAATTCGTTTACACTATTATGTTTTCACCAATGGCAAGTCAAATACCTTCATTTGAAATATTTTTTATGGAAGTTATTTTAGGTTATCAGTAATTTGTATATATTTCCCGTGTTAGTCCGGGCTCTTTTGCAGAATAGACCATCTATCTTCATGCCAGGCAATTCGTACAAGGCGAGCACAGGCTTACCGTCACTAACACGTGATACCTGATTAGGAGGTAGAGTTTCACAGCGACATTCTCAGATTGGTACCATTGCCTTACCTATTTCCTACCGCCATAATTTCAGTGCCTGCCATTGACGTGCTCCGGTCGTGAGGATAAGGTAGCCGATAAATTTATATGTGCTCGAAGTCTAGCATTTGTTTATTGCCTGGTTTTTTCAAGAATCAAAATAGGTTCTGTTCTGTTATTTCCTACAAATACCCATGGACAAATTACACAAGTTGATCTAGCTCGAAAGTAATAAAAAAATATATGCTTGTATTATGGGTGTTAGCCAACTATATTAAAATACACAAATACTTAAATTGAAACTGGACTGGATAATTGAACATCGGATCGGAAATACAAACATTTATTTATCACACAAACGTGAGAATCGAACCCGAGCTTCGGTTAGGGAGTTTGGAGAGTACGGTAACCACTCGACCAACGAAACAAACATTCTACTACTTGTTCTTTCTCATGCCACTAAAAATAATTTTCCTATTGAAAATATATTGTGCTTCATATTCTCATTTGAGTATACGTTTTTGTAACTTTCTTCTTGTAAAAACTTTGAATCCTGGGGGAAATAAACTGAGAACACCTTTAAGTAGAGCGTCAGTTCCCTCGGGATACATTTGTACAAGCTGAACCATATCGCATTTAAAAAACAGTGAACCGTAAACAAAAATGAATAGTATACATAAATCCCTCTGTGGTCTAGTGATATAGTATTAACATGAGGTCTTGCGTTTGATTCCAGAGTTGGACAACTCGTTGTCATTTTTCAATATCCTAAACGACGTAGCCCGGGATAAGGGCCTGGCTAGCGATAGGATTACCTATTGCAATGAAGATTAACTTAAACTTAAAGGTTTTTTATGATCTTGGAAGGAAAAATAGCCGACGGTTTTCCTGACGGTAAGAAATTCAGGCCGCTTAGAGACACCAAGGGTGGTAAATCTAAATTATATGGCGGTAGGAATAGGTAGGTGTTACCAATCCAGGCGAGTCGCTGCAAAACTCGTATGACCTCTCTAGGTATCTCTACACCAAATGTGGTAATGGTGCGTTGCCAACCTCAGGTGATGTTAGGCATCGATCAAAAGTAAATGTATCGGCCACCTTATCCTCACGACCGAAGCACGTCAATGGCTATCACTGACATTATGGCGGTAGGAAATAGGTAAGACGATGGTACCAATCCGGGAAAGTCGCTGTGAAACTCTAACACTTAGTCAGATGTCAAGATGCTAGTGACAGTAAGCCTATACTAGCTTTTTACAAGCTGCCTTTCAGGAAGGCAGATGGTCTATACTGCAAAGAGCAAGGACTAACACGAGGAATATCAAGATATAATATAATAAACAAGAATCTGTAGGTAGAAAAAAAAGTTATAAATCCTAAACAATAGATCGTTCAAACCGTTAGTTCAAACATTAGTGTGAACAAAAAATATAACAAATCACAGTTTTGACATAAACTATTCATTACGATGTTAACAGCGGCTTCAAATGAAAATATATTTCTTATTTAATACAAACGAAGCTCTAGCCTCATTCACTCACAGCAAACATTTATCAAGCTTTTTTCGCAGATTGAAAAAATAATCGATCTCGTTCGAATGACACGGAAAACGACCGGTTTGTCGTACCAACTCTCACAACTCGTAAACCATTTTTTTCACTTCCTACTCATAACGATAACACATATGGCGAACTAAATTATGTTACCTACGTTTAAACGACAGCAAAATAAAAATGTCCAAACATTTGTATACATAAAATAAATTTATCATCCCCGTTTCGTTAGGACGTCAAAAGGAAGCTGCCGAGCACACATGGGGGCCTTGAAATCCCAAATGTATTATTTTTTCAATATCGCCTAATGTGATAGCGAACTTTGACAATCGAATGTTCGCGCCGCGTGAAATCAGGTCTTTGTGAATCCAGATCAGTGTGAACAGGCAGACATACACGTGTATGTGGGCAGAGGGTGAGATAGACGATACCTGTCAAAATATGACGAGTCTCTCCTACAGATGTCTCCATTGTCATAGCTAATCTAATTTTGTGTTGTCGAGCATGAAAGTGTATAGTGTGCGATTAACACATTTTCGTAACGACTGGAAGGATGTCACTTTTGCGTAATCCGTGACAGGAGATTGGCAGCCGGGGTGTTTGGCTGGTTGGGGATCTGTCCGTCCATGCGTGGATTGCGCAGATTTTGCTATCTAAAACACTACTCTCTTTAATCAAATAAATCTCTTCCCATGAAGATTTCGTGTTTTACATGTTTTGGTATATCTCAATTTGGTAGTAAACTACTTACGTACTTGGAGAAGAAAATAACCTGAGGATTTCGTAGAATAATCTAAAACATATTACATCTTACCGCAAACTGTAAACACTCGTCAAACACGCGTTTTAGTAAACACTGTCTAAATTTTATTTATCAACCAATTTACTGCTACGTCATCCACCCGGAGCATGTTGGTTGGATGTCAATTTTAGAAATGGTTAAGTTAAATATGCGTCTAAATAATTTGTGATGAGGCGGTTAATTCTTAACCCTCGAATAATAGCGGTGTTTTAAATTTGGCGTGTTTTTGTGTGCGTTTGTGGCTGTCTGTGAAATCATAACTTTTGAACGGATGGACGAATTTCGATGTGGATTTTTGTATTTGAAAGACAACTTGATCAATGTACTCCTTACTCATAAAGGTTTTGTCAAATTTATGACAATTTTTAATTCTAGATTAATGTATTTAGTGTACAATTTTGTCATCTTAACCTTAATGTAAAGATCTAGTCTACATGTACGAGTAATTGACATAGCTACTTACCTTACCTTGTTAGTCCACCAACTATTTGCCAAATATAGAATCTTTTACTCATACTCGTATCAATTGTGTCTGTAAAAACGATCACTGATATTTCCTACTGTCGACAATTGGTCATATTTTATTCATTGTCCTTTTGAGGGAATACATAGGAAACAAACATTCAGATGTATTAATAACAAATGACAAAACATTATATTACACACATAACTGTGGCTGGGTCGGGAGGCAGGAACATAAAAGTAGGTACTAAACATTTCCAGGAACAGTCAAGACATTTATTTTACGAAAAACAATACCTCTATTTATTGTCAGTCGGTTTAAAAGGTTCAAAGTTAAAACGTGTGTGTTGCTCGATAGTACAAACTACAACTATACCACATTCTATAAAAAATAGTAAAATCAATAGAATTTGTTTTAACATAATAATTTTAACGCAGTAAATCTGCAAAAAAATGACTTCTATTTCATCGCTATGGTTTAGGACCTAGTTAAAGAAATAATACTCATGGTTCAGTGTTTCAGGAACCATTTGCCAGAAGTTGATCACATTTATATGGGACTACCTTTTAATCATGGTAAGTAATAATAACTATAACAAAATCAACAAAACTCATTCATACCTTACCAAAAGGAACGAACTTACAAAAATAATACATATGAATTAAAAACCTGCTCCTTTTTTGGAATTAGCTGAAAATAAAGAGTAAAGTGATTAAAACAATAGCCCTACACTATATTAATAATTTTCAAAATTTTATTTCTTGCATTATTATGTGTAATATTATTTTTACACACTACATATATAGCTTATTTTCAAGATAGAATAAAAAGAGCAATCTGATGATATTATACGTACTCGTCTTTTGAGAATGTAATGGTAGGTATGTATATTGCGGCGTATTATCTATTGCGGATCCTATACTCGTCGGAAATATCTAAGCAATACAAAAACAGCAATGAATCTATGTTTTAGTTTAGATCTCGCGCCCTGTGCCGTATTATTCGCGCATGCGCCCTGCACCGTCTTACGTTCTGATGCGAGTTTAGAAGTTTTTACGCATTCCAAAAAAGTGCGCAACGCCAGTAAAGAAGTTTTCACTTTAAAAATGTTTCTTGGGATTGGATGTGTGCCCGGTTGGCAAAAGGCTTGCCACCTATCACGTTGTGGGACTTAGTGTCTTCGGACAGTAACGGGTGCCCTGGTTGTGCCTCTGCCTACCTCTTCGGGGATATGAGCATGAACACTTTTTATTCATGAAGTATGTAGGGTAGCCGACAGACTCACACATTAGGCATAAAATCTATGGTGTTTATAGGCCACGGTTTACTCTTACTCTCTCTCAGAAAAATACTCCCAGTAACATTGTACTTGTAGTTATATGAAATAACTAAGTTTATAAAATTATTCCCAAAATATTGCTTGTATCGAATTTATTGTCGACACTTAGTAGAACTCCATTTTATTCTTACTTTTTGATAAGCACCTTTTGAATTAATTATTGTCAGCACTCAGCGCTTGTTAGAGCTCCATCGCATTTATACTTTCTAAATTACACTTGTGTTTTCCACAATGAACTTTATTTAACACTTGATATTACATTCAAGATAACCAGTTTTACTTTTTATAGGACCACTAAAGTTTTCAAGTGAAAATAAATAAATTTACTTTACTTTTAACGATCTGCATTTGGTTGTTAGTTATTGACGGATGGTTAGCATAAGTGTGATAAGTATAAATTTTGTGGAAAAGTACAATTGTTATTTGTAATTTATTGTTTGCTTATTTATTACATTCACAGCAAGTTTGAGGTTGTACGATTATCTTTATTGTAATATTATACAGTCTCAAATATTATTATTATCTCTGGATTTCAAACTAATGTGGTCATAATTCATAATGGCGGCACAAGTTCCACCGTCAAAAGAATAACATGGTTATTATTACTATAGGTAATTAAACTAATTAACATTGTTTGCTTGGGGTCTTTCAATTAAATTTGATGAATGTCCAACATTTGAATATACATGTATGTTCACGCCGAACCCCTTGTGAGGTAGGCAGAGGTTATCCAGCGTCAAGTGTCACGATTTACGATAAGTGATAACTCAACAATGTTTCTCGAAATGATCCCACATAAAATTTGTTATCAAATAGTTTTTAAGTTATACTCAATTCTACTAATATTATAAATATGAAAGTTTGTATGTTTGTTTGTTTGTTGCTCCTTCACGAAAAAACTGCTTAAGCGATTTTCATGAAATTTAGCACTCAAATAGAGGGTAACTTGGATTAACACACAGGATAGTTTTTATCCCAAAACAATGTTCCTATGGGACAAGCATAATTAGCAAGGCGTAACAAACATTCAAAAGAAACGAAAACATACAGGCGAAATGAGAACATACTTTTTAAAGTCGGTAAAAATTACATTAAGAATAAAAAGTATCCCTCTCTCTAAAAAATAACCATCAAAATCGATTGGATTTTGGTCAAGTAATTTCGTAACAAACATAAGAAAGAAACGAAAATATACAGGCGAACTGAAAACATACTTTTTAAGGTCGTTTAAAATTACATTTAACAAAAGAAATAGCCCTCTCGTTTCAACTATAATTTTAAATGGTAAACATCGCTGTTTTTAATTTAACTATATCAATCTCGAGGAAATCTGCACCGAGTGTAGCTTTCCCCAAAAGATACGGCTACTTAGAGAAATTAGAGGGTAGGGGAAGAGTGTCACACAAAAGTTATTTAGATGTTTACGTGTGCACCGTTGCATTAAATAAGCGGCGAATCGTTGCGGGGGGCCAGAGTCAAACCTGGGACAATGAGATTGTACCCGGCACAAAGGGTCGTATCCTGGCCCACCCGGCATACTAACATAATTAAGTTTGCAATGGCGAGTGTCATTTTAAGCCAGTTTTGGGATTTTTTGCCCTTTTAGCGCAACGTTGATTTAGGGATGTGATAACATCATCTGCTGTTAGATTAAACTAGTTTATGTGATAAGAAAGGTTCAAGTATACCTCTATCCTGATGGTAAGAGATCACCGTAGCCTATGATAAGATAGCTAATAAACATGTGACTCTTCTGATGGTAATGGTAAAATATCACCGTAGCCTATGATAAGATAGCTAACAAACACATGAATCTCCTGATGGTAAGAGATCACCGTACCCTGTGATAAGATAGCCAACAAGCACATGACTCTCCTGATGGTAAAATATCACCGTAGTCTATGGTAAGATAGCTAACAAACACATGAATCTCCTGATGGTAAGAGATCACCGTAGCCTATGATAAGATAGCCAACAAGCACATGACTCTCCTGATTATAACAGATCACCGTGGCCTATAGACATTACAGATGTTGTAGCTGTCTTAAAGCTGTTTGGCCAATTGTCTAAATCTACCGGCTACTTTTCCCTCTGGACCTCAACATGATCATGATGACGACGGGAATAGTTAAGATTCTTATCCCAACAAGTAGCTTGTAAGTTGGATTCTTGTAAATTAGAAGTGAGAAGAGTCCTTAAATGACTTTGTGTCTAACGTCAGTGTTTGCCATTGTTGTGTTCCTTAAATACGTGTGAGTGCGCCTCAAAGGATTAATGAATGAAGAGTAAGCATTAAGAATTGTCATAAATATATACAGGTGAAATCCTCAGCGCTCTAAGTGTCTACGTAATCATATAAAAAAATGCATACTTTTTGCAAATTTGGCTATGATAAAACTACTGAAGTATTTACTATAATAGTTCATATTATGTATTAAGGTTAATTAGAGTAGGTAGGTATACTCTTTACCAAACTTTACTTTTTGCAATTAGTGATGGAAAAGAAAGATTTTTTCGCAGTAAAAAATATCTTAACTAAAGACTCGGGCTCAAAGCTAATATTACACAAAATTTGGTCAAAATTCGTTTCGTAGTTTTTGCGTTGAAAGTAAACAGAGAAACCGAAAAAATAAAATTACCCTCGTTATAATTTTGTGTCATATATGTGACAATACTCAACAATATTTGGTTTTGAACAATATTTCAAGCACAGATACAGTTTTGTTACTGTTTTGTTATATGTATAGATTGATATACATATAAAATACGGTAGTTAAACTCAACACCCTAAATACTCTAGATTTATTCTAAAAAAAATGTTTAATCATTTTTCTTTATTTAATACATATAATAAAACAGTAATTAAACTCGACACTAAAATAATTTAAAAACCAATTCTTTCGAAGCACGATTTTATGTTATTACGTAGAGATTGCTATACATATAATAAAACAATAATTAAACTCAACACTCTAAACTAATACAAAAAACACTTTTTTATGCATAATTTTCTGTATAGATTGCTCTACATACGATAAAATAATAAGGAAATTTCACATTCTAAACACTCTAAACTATTTCGAAAAACAATTTTGATGCATATTTTTTTGTTATTATATTTATATATTGATTATAATTAAATTCAACACTATATTAATTCGAAAAATAATTTTTCGATGTAAATTTTTTTGTGATCGTATATGTATGTATATAGGTTGCTATACTTACAATAAAATGTAATGAAACTCAACAATCTAAACACTCTAAACTTTTTTCGATAAATGAATTTTCGTTAAGCACTTTTTAAGACATCTATTTAGATAATATTGAAAGTTAAGATCAAAAACGTCTGCGTATTCATTATGAGTTTAAGAAACCATTAATTTACGTTAGATATAAAACAAACAAAGGAAGTCTTCATTAGTTATTATCATTCAAATTTCACAGTAGGATGCATTTACTAGGAAATCAATCACTCACCACACGAGATACTTATAGGTAAATGTTCATTGAATGCACTTCTACTGTGCAGGCGAAATTCACCTCAATTATATTGTAATAGGTGTTATAATAGTATATCTCGCTTTAAGGGTATATGAAAACCAATACAAATGTCTGCGGAGTTCCCTACTCAAGCTAATACAGAGATAATGCTTAGACAGAGTAGCTAATTGCCAGCAACGCACCATACTCCGGCGCTAGGGGATTCACACTCCCAGGAGATCGTCCCCCATTCACTCCCTACCTCCAGCACTCGACGTCTTAATCATTCACTCTAATGGAAATCCATCCAATGTTTATCCAAATACGCATGAAATTTAAATGCAAAAAAGTCACAGAAATGTTTGCCAAAACAACAATAGCGAAGCCACCAACGCAGCTATTCCCCACTGAGAGAATTATGAATAGAATAATACGAAGATACACAAAACCCGTGTCTCGAATGTCATCAATCAATGTATTCCGAAATATTTCATTAGTAAACATTAAGATGTTGCTTACGTGTATACTGTCCAAGGCGATGTGGTCGAATTCCGTGAAATAAGTGTATAAAATATGGGATGAGTGTGTTGTCCAACAAAAGTGGAAGGTAAATAATTGCTATAAATCTTGTACCAGTCCATGCGTTAGGTGTCCGAACCCCGACCACTGAGGTGAGAAGCCTATAAATAAAGTTTAACATTGATTCAATTGTTCCAGATACATTTTAAATCTTGAATTGTATTCGCCAAAATTGACAGAAGTAATACATCAATTATGAGAAGTTTTTAAACGACTTTTGGTAATAAGATCTTTTTAAATTAATAAATGGTATCCATATATACGTGATGCCAAAACTTTGGACCTCTTTTTACAAAAATTGCGCGGACGCAGGAGAATAAAATTTGGCACACTTATAGATTATGTGTAGGAGAAATGCAGAACGCTAAAATTTTTAATAATAATGCTTATAAAGTACATTAAACCGATAAATAAAACATTACCCACACTACCATGCATTTAACAAACACAAAAAAATATACTGATGATAACGATAAAAGATCACAGATGACACACTAAAAAGTTTGGAAATAAAGTAGTTGGTCTTGAGAAATAAAGATGGCGTTCTTATCAATAAAATATTAAAATGTATTACGATCGAATTTCGATTAATGGGCGACCACTAGTTGTAATAAATATTTTATTTTTAACTAAGCTTTGTAAAACATGTAGATAAATAGTATATTAATAAAAACTACACCATTCAGTTTGTTAAATATTTGCACACCACAAGTTGCTCCGGTCTCCTATGCAGAATAGACCATCTGAATTTCTGTCAGGCAGATTGTAAAGGGCGAGCATAGGCTTACCGTCACTATCACCGTGATATCTAACTAGATGGTAGAGTTTTGCAGTGACTCGCCTGGTTTAGTACCGCTGCCTTAATTCTGCTTCTACTTATTACTTCACGTCAGTGTTTGACATTGACGTGTCCCGGTTTGAAGGATAATGTAGCCGGTAAACTCCCCGCCTCAAGTTGGTAACGCAACATTACTGCCTTTGGTATCTATAAACGGCGTGAATTTTTTATCATAAGGAAATCCATCGTATCCAATCCATATATCCAATGTTATAAAAAAGAAACAATGTAATAAGTAGTTTGTACCAACTTTAAAACACACGAGTTCTGCAAGCAAATAAATTTAACTTATCTTTATTTCATTTTATTTTATTTCATGTAATTAAATTAAAAAAAAAACTGTTTAATAAACTTATAGTAACAAAATATATTTATTTTGCTTTATTCGCAAAGCAGCATTAAATAATAAAATGACAGAGGTTGACAACCTCTTTACACAAAACTCGGACAATTTGAACGTTTTTTCAGTCCCTTTTTGTCATTTAAAAGTTGTTCTTTGGTTATTTGAAACAGCGGAGTATCTGAATATATTTAAGTAAAGAATCAAATGTGGCCTTAAAAAATCATAGAGATTTAGATGTGGAGACTTAAAATCTTTTTATCGATGTACATTTTGTATAATTCAATATAAAAACTGTTTATTAAATACTAATAGTTACAAAATATATTTATTTTTCTTTATTTTCAAAGCAACATAAAATTTTAAAATGACAGAGGTCGACAACCATATTACATAAAACTCTGACAAAATGAACACCTTTTTGAGTCCCTTTTTGTCCTTTAAAAATTGCAAAGAATGTGGTCTTATAAAAATCATAGAGATGCGAGTGGAGACGAAAAACCTTTTTACTGATATATATTTGGTAAAATTAAATTTAAAAACTGTTTAGTAAACACTAACAGTTAAAAAATATGTTTATTTTCCTTTATTTGCACAAGCAACATTGAATAATAAAATGACAGAGGTTGACAACCTCTTTACACAAAACTCGGACAACTTGAACGTTTTTTTTAGTCTCTTTTTGTCCTTTAAAAGTTGTTCTTTGTTATTTGAAACAGCGGAGTATCTGGATATCTTTAAGTACAGAATCATAGAGATGTGAGTGGGGATTTAAAACCTTTTTAGCGATGTATATTTCGTATAATTAAAATTAAAATCTGTTTACTGAATATTAAACAGTTACAAAATATATTTATTTTTCTTTATTTGCAAAGCAACATGAAATAATAAACAATAACATAACACGACATTACACAAAACTCGGACAATTTGAACGTTTTTTTCAAGTCACTTTTTGTGTTTTAAAAGTTGTTCTTTTGTTATTTGAACATATTTATTTTTCTACAATTGCAAAGGTACATACAAAACATTATGAAAGCACTTATAAGAAGTGTAATAAAACAGTTCATAAAGTGAATTGGGAAAATAATATTTTTACATAGTTAAAGATATTTCGATATATTAGATAGATTCGTGTATCTACACTTGTCTACGTATATGTTTGTTTCTGTTTTTCCTTTTTACGGGTCAGCTGGTAGAAATCTCTGTAGCTGGAGATAAGCTCGCCCATTGTACTGTATTATCTTTATGTTCATATTTGTGATAACGTTTTGTGTACAATAAAGATATTATTATTATTATTATTATATTTAATGAATAAATGTTTTTCTCGAAAAAAGTAAAATTCAGGTGTCACACATATCAGCAAGATGAGAAATGATAATATTTGTTGTTATTATAATTAATTTGAAATAGTAACACTCAAACTTTATCTGAATTATTAATTGTTTAACCATATCTCATTACAAATGCCTGTCAAACAAATATTACTGGTACTAATATCAGAAACCTCATCTATTTTGTTTTAATTATGAGGACGTACTAGACCTCCATTCAAAAAGTTTGAGTGCCTCTGGACTAGACTAACGTAACGTTTATATGGACCTTATCTTTGAACATGTTATACACATGAATTCAAGTAGTGAGCTCAACATTAAAAACTATTCAAATCGTCACTAAACGTCAATCAAAAATTAACGGCTTCGTTAAATTTAACTAACGGCCAGACGTTTATGCCAAACATTTATTCAAATTAACATATACTCGTAACTTACGAGTAATAATACGTACGAGTAGTAATAACCTTTCTCATTTATATACAGAAAATTTTGGAAAGATACTAACGACATTTTTATTTTTGAGTAATTATTACAAATTACTTGTTATAATATTAAAACATGTATCAAACAAGTAATGTCTTGCGGTTTTTCCAGCGCAAATTTAAGTCAGGAAACTCTAGATTACTAATAAATAAAGATTTTTAGAAGTTTTTTATTAATGATATATAAAAATGATATAAATGTAAATTCTATACAAATAAATTATTTTTCATAAATCAATGGCTGTCCGTTAGTCTCGCTAAAACTCAGAACAGCTGTACCGATTTGGCTAATTTTGGTTTTGAAGTATTTGTGTTAGTCTAGGGAGGGTTTAAAAGGTAAAAGAAAAGAAAAATCTGTCTGGAAACTAAGAAAAACAATATTTTAAGTTTTCTCATACAAACAGGACGAGTGAAACGATGTTCGCCGGAATACCTAGTAAAAAATAAAAAAGGATTTATACTTTAGCTTAACGCATTTGACATAGAATGTTACATTTTGTTTCATTTTAATATTTACAACCAGTATTATATTGGTTTAGTTGGTTTTTTAAAATACTAAAAAACAACTAACTCCAAAAAGACAAAGTTTTTGATCACAATTATTTTTCTAGAAAATTTTCTATTTACGGCGAATTATTTTACAAAATTTTCATATTCGTCATGAAATTTTAGAGATAATACTAGTACTAATTTTATTTTATTCTTGAAAAAAGAACTGTGTTTGAAATTATTTTACATGTACACAATTTGATGACTTTCGAAAAATTTATTTTTTTAATAGTGCGTACTAATTATGAACATATGAACAAGATAAATTGGTGTATTCATAAATTCAACAATTAAAAAAAAAACATTACAAAAACAGCAATTTTTCATATTCTAATTACTTGATATGCTATCCGAAAAGAACGCTATTTTTTTAAGTTTTATCGCTATAGTTGTTTAAGTACCTATACCTATACCTGGATATACCAAATCAAACTTGTAGTCGTTTGTTAAGGAATTATTAAAAAGAAGCTTGAACCGTCTGACGATTTTTGCGGATTCGACTATTTTTAAATGCTTCCAAATTTTTGCCACATTTTTACAAGGTAGGTGTTGCATTGGAATTCCAAATTTTATTTTTTTCACCGTGAGACCACTGTTCTGTTTGGATCTGTCCCACGTATTTCACAGGTATTATTATTTTTATCTACTATGGTTTTGGAAGGCAAACAGCCAACTTCTTAATATTAAATACACTCTTCATTTTTTTAATGAAGAAACACTTGTACTGTTTTACGTAAAAGTAATTGTAAAGTATCTTCACGCCCATATCCCCGAAGCGGTAGGCAGAGGCACAACTAGTGCACCCACGACTAGCCGAAGAAGTCTCACAATGTGATACGTAGCAAGCCTATCGCCAACCGGGCACATATCCAATCCCGAGCAACATTTTTTTATTAAAAAATTTATAAAACCAAATTTCCTTTTTGTTGCTCGGCCCGGGTTTTTGTTTAACGTGTCATTTGTAATTTATTATTTTATAAATAACCTACCGGTTTCGCTTTTAACAGCATCATCAGGACTAAAACTTAAACCAAAGTATAACTAAAGCTTGAGTTTTAGCCCTGATGACGAAATATGAATATTTGGAAGTTTTACCAAGTGTCGACGATGGGAAATATCAAATATAAACTCACTCTATTGACACCGAAAATGATAATAATTGCCACTATATGGTCTCTCACGTTGTGCCTTTTGCGTATTTTTTTACATATTATATATATATATCAATTAAATATATTCAAATAAAGTTAAGTTGACTGGTAGAGAATTAAAGCATTAAATTAAATAAACACCCAGACCCGGAAATGCAGACATCTTAATGTTCATCACACAAATGTCTGCCCGCGTTGGGAATCGAACCCGAGCCTCGCGGTTGGTCGGTGTAGTTAGGCGTGTACGCTATCCATTCGACCAATTCGCGGTCATTGGCGGTCATTGATATAGCAGTCCTGTTTTGGACTTGATGTCTTCTGCCTTTAGGTTTTGGTATTCACGTTAGTATTTTGCCATTAGTCAAATAGAAATTTGCATCAAATTTACCGAAATCGGGATTCAATTATTATTAGTCACGAGTCATAAGTTATGTCAGGCTCTTGGGTAAAGCGGTGGCCTTATTATTCAAGCTCGTATAGTGGCGTCAACGAGGAAATACACGATACGCTAAATTCTTCATGATTATTTCCTTTATGCTCTTTCACTGAACAAAATTGTACAAAATGCCACCAAAATTGACTAATTTCACCCAATATAAAAACGAAATTCGATAATAATTATGTATAAAAAAAACTTCGACCATTTTTTCTCTCGATGGCACCAAAATGTTATGAGGTCCTAAGCTCAATCCGTGGGTCAGGTGATGAAAAGAAAATGTGTTTTTTTTATATCGAAATAAAAAATCTTTTACCGGGATTCGATACGTGCCCAGTAGGCTATATTTTTTGCCACCTATCATGTTCAGCTAGTCCTTGGTGTAGTGTTAACTCTACTTAACTTAACCACTTCGATGTTACGGGAGTAAAGAAACTTTTATAATAAAAAAGGTAAAAGCAAATACACAAGTAAAAACATTAATGCTCGTGGATATGTAATTAATAATAATAATATATAATTAATAACATTAATATATAATTGATAATGTTTACTATAGGATATGACATGAAATATGAACATAGAACATAATTAATTTGACTTTTTGTTAAAAAACATACAAAATAAAAGTAAATAATACAAAACTGAACCTATATTATAAAATTACGCACTTCGCGCAAGCGTCTCATACTTATTTAGCAGTCTATAAATTTTAGTCTATATCGTAATCTGATGTAAACATTATATTATCATCAAGTTGCATTTAAATCTGTTAGCAGTTCTTAACAAAACATTTATAGGAAACTTTCGCCTTTAATATTAAACTAGGAAAGATTAAAATTAAAAAATAACGCCTGACTGAAGAGGTGACATTAAGACCCGTTGATTTTATTGCTACGGGTTTCGTTGTAGGCGCTTTTAATGAGCTGAGCTTAAATCGGCGACGGCACGAAATTAAAATTTTATATAATAATTAAGCCACGTGTTTTATTTCATACATGTTTTATTTTACATGTAATTATCAAGGATCTATACTCAATTATTTCGCAGAGAGCAAACTGCGTTCCTTTCGGCGACCACTCGACTGTCCCTTATTTCAATTTTTGATAGGGTGGAATTGTACATACAGTGGATACTATAATTAGGGCCTCAAGGGAACTGTTGTAATAGTCATAGATTTTTGGTTTTACCAGTTTCTGAAGTTAGCGTTTATATTTATCACACAGAAGTCCTTTTTTACGACATTTTTAAAATGAAATCTATGACTCCATTTTAATTAGTTTAAAGTATTTGTAATACAACAGTTTGTAATACGTCAGATATTTCATATGATATTTTCTTTTTTTATGATATTTTAACTAAGAAAGTTTGCGTTTTAGTAAATTACTCTGTAGATGAATTTGTTATAGGTTTACATCGGTTTTTTTAAACAAAAAAAAAACTTCTCATTATGGTCGCTGTAAGTATGAAATATTGTCACTGAACCACACTAATGTCTATGTTTGACACTATAGTGTTCCAAGGGACGAATATCCGGTAGACATAAAATCTAAATTTCCGAGCTCAAGAGAAGAGCAACCGTCCAGTAACATCTATAAGTGACAGTTGTCTTTTAACGTCAATATGATGCATCTACCTGCCCTAGTTTTTGTACAATTGGCTTATCTATTGGCAATCTTAGGTTTATATGGCACTAGGACTGTGACCTTGCCTTTGATGACTTCTGGGCAGTATTTTAATCACCGTATTTTCGAAACCCTTTCAGTATTTGCCATTGTTATATTTGTTGGGTTGTTATTTACTTCCGCAAAGACCAAATTACAGCTCCAGATTGAAATCATACAAACCCATTTTTAGTTACTATTACATACATATCTTAACATCAAACAATCTGCACAGGAGCTAGAAAGTATTTGGTTGCTAGGTATTAACGATCGTTTGCTTTGTAATTTCACAAAAATAATGTTCTTTTTTGATAGAATTATTAACAGACCATGCAATGACATAAGATCAATTAAAACGCCTTCACGGTATAAAAGGTCAATTGCAAAATTTATAATGATCATATTCTTTAACCGTATAATTATACTCACATACCTTTTTAATTAGACCATTAAATATTGTAATAAAACTGTCATGTCCCATCACTCATTAGTCATGTACTATTACTTCACTATTACTTTTGTGTACATTCTTTTGAGCAAGTTATTTGATGTTTTTTCGTAAATTGTTTAGTAACGGTTAAACAGCTGGCATAGAATTCGTGAATTGTTTTTTTTTATTTGGCATTCATAATTTTCATCATTGGCACTTGATGTAACGCATTGTGTATGTTTTTATGTAACACTTATACTTCTTGTAAGTATCTTAGTTGTACTTCAACTTACGTTGTGTTAAACACTTTTTGTTACCTTTTGCAAAACCTTGATGATGCTGTAAAGTACAACCGGTTGAAGTCTATAAAAAGTGTCTAACAAAATGTATGGTAGAAAAATGCAAGTATTACTCAAAAAGTTTTTACTAGCTACTTATTTAAACTTTATATTAAAATTCTCTTGCCACTATGTAAGTTACCGTAACTCTACGGCTTTACCGATTTTCACCAAATTATTTATGCATATTCAGTAGGTCTGATAATCGGCTAGTATTTTTCATAGCCTTAAGTGATTAGGATAACTTATCATTTATTTATTTTTTGCTATAATCATATTAAGAAAAATAGTATGCTAGGTCAGCTTATAATCGTTAAGGAAAATCGATACGATGTTTATTAAAATAAATCAGAAACAGATTGTAACATTTCTTTTTTAGCTGACCTTATTATTACAGTAAATTTGTTATACAGTATCTTTATGCCACGGCCTTGTAAGCAGCAGAGAGTCCTAAATTGTCATGATTTAGACAAACCTACATTATTCTTCTCATACAACTCGCAGGTTTCGAAGACTTGATGCCACCAGTTTCTGATAAAACCCAAACGATTTGTCATAAAATGTCAACCTAAGTCTTTCTGGTTATCTGCACCCACCAAAATTTGCATAGCATTTCTTTAGTTAATCTTTCATTTGTCATTATCTTCACTAGACCGAACCAACGCAGATTGCTTTTTTCATTTTAATACTATCACTATCTTTCAATCCCACTCTTTCTCTGGTGTACTGTTAATAAAGCAGACGGCGAGTGTTAGACGATCAGCTCTGTTGCTATAGAATAATCAGTTTAAATTCGTATGTATATTCGAAGCCAGACAGGTTTGTCAGGATCGTGAGGTCTGGCACTGGTACTCTCTGCCTACCCCGTAAGGGATTTGTCGTTGAGATATGTTTGTATGTATGTAAATTTTCAGACAATCTTCAGTAGGTATATCTAATAAAATAACACACACAGAAACTAATGATTAAAATGACTTTTAGTTTTTTTAAAAAGGTCAGTAGTAAGTCAAACAACATAACAAAATATTGTAAACTAAAAGCAATTTGAATAATACAGTTTCCTAGACTATTGTTAGATGTACTGAACACTGTTTAATAATTTGAACACCTAATTTGTAAGAACCTTCTATGATCAGTAATCAATGATAGATTAAAATATCAAGAGCTTGCATAGGGATATTCTTAACAAAAGAAATTATCTACATTTATTATTATAAACTGACCAAAAACTATCATCATAGATCAGTTATCAGTCAGTGTTTAGTAGAAACATCTAATAAAAAAAAAGTATCTTCACGCCCATATCCCCGAAGAGGTAGGCAGAGGTACAACTAATAAAATAACACATATAAAACTTGTGGTTAAAATGAAACTGGTAATTCTTCTGTGGATATCTATCAATAAATTTACCGAACACTGTCTAAGATTTAAATACCCAATTTGTAAGGACTTTAAATAATCGCTAAACTGTGTAATATTAAAATGTAATCATAATAGTTTGACGTGTATACGTAACATATAAAATGATCTGCTTATATTATCCTATTAATATTATAAATGCGAAAGTTTGTGTGTTTGTTTGTTTGTCACGCAAAACCTGCTGAACCGATTTTTATTAAATTTAGCACATACATATAGGGTAACTTGGATAAACACGAAGGATAGTTTTTATCATAAAAAATGTTCCTGTGGGATCAAACCACGCGGGCAACGCCGCAGGCTAATATTAAACAGGTCATGGTGGTAAAGCTCTGTCTAACAATTTTCCCGGGTAGGTCTTACCGTTCCTGCCGCCATAATGACTCTGTCATGTTCCGGCTCGGAAGTTAGGGTAGCCAGGACACTAGCAAACTAGGCATATCAACCCGGCCACAGGACACCGTCACACCAGCAACAGTAACTATGCTGTTTACAGGCTACAGTTGTCTCTTGCCATCAGGAGAGACGTTTGTTTGTTGACCTCTCGCATTAAAAACCAGGTTCAGGAATTAAGTATCATAAATCTGTACTCTTGCATTCCAGAAAAAAGTATACATCAAGCTATAATATGTACAAATGCAATAAATTATTCATAAGTGTTAACCTTATAATATGGCAAGATCAAAACAGAATATAATTTTAATTATAACATCGATAAATTATTTATAATACAACTTAAGCTTTAATAAATTTATTATTGAAAAGTCCAATGTTATAAATTCGGGACAACAAACATTCTGATCTCCCGGCGACCGAGCGCGTGGCTCGGATTATGTATTTTCATATCAAAAGCTGTGCTCAGTTTTATGAATTACTCTTATTTGGTTTGGCCGTAATGTCTTTCTTTATTTGACGGGCCCCTGCGTGGGAGAATTTGATTTGGTGCAATTTTTGAAGTGAAAACTTCTTTAGCGTTGCGCACTTTTTTGGAATGGGTGAAAACTTCTAAACCCGCGCCGGAACACGTGACTTGGTCGAAAATTCGTAAGACGGCGTAGGGCGCTTGCGCGAATATTCGCGTTGTCATGTTTGTGTACGATAGCGCAATAGATGAATAACATAACACTAGACAATAAACAAAACAGTTAGCTACCTTACCCGTCGTTTTTTTGTTTAAGCGTTAGCCTAAAAACTGTTTTACTTTTGATTCAATTAAGGCCCGATTCCTATTTTCAAGAAACAAGTCGTTTTTGCTTTCGAGCAGTAGTTTTTTGTACGAATAGTAAAAAATCTAAAGTCGTTCGTTGTCTGTTGATAACTAAAACATTTAATGCAACTATGAGCAACGCTTCGTTACTTTTAGATAAACAACCAATGGTTAAACTAACGGATTACGGTTTGTTGTTTATAGGAACCGGGCTTAAATCACCTTGTTACATTCTTTCTAAATAGCACTTGTATTTTTCAAACACACTCATTATCTCATTAAAAACACAACAAATCTAAATGTTGGGCTAAATTTAGGTTGATATTATAGTATTTATCATATTGTAATAAAGATTATAATACCAGGTTGGACCTAGGAGTGCTTTACTCCGTGTTTATGAACCTTTGAACCGCCAGGTCTGAAAAATAAGACATGAAATGTCTAGCTCACACGGCCGCCTTAAAAATAAGGCTAATTTCTGACGGTTGCCTTTCAAGTGATTGTCTGTATTTTCAAAATTATCAGACCGCAAATGACGTCAGAGATAGGAAACTGACAACAAAATCATATAGATTGTAGGTACCTACTTTTTGTAAACACTAACTGGTTTAGATGGTTTTCATATGACCGGCGGTGGAAGCACTTTCAGTAACATATGCTACGGCGGTCAAAAGGTTAATAATATGGATAGTGTATCGTGGAAAAGTATTATTAAGAAAGTGTGTATTCAAAAGAATTAACTCAAGTGCCAACGTTGTCCTGTCTTAACTATCAATATTATACTAGTGGTCGCCCATTGGTCGAAATTTTGGTTTAAATTTTAGTTTATTGTTGATAAGAACGCCTTCATCACAAGACCAACTATTTTGTTTCCTGAATAGTTAGTGCGCCATCTGTGATCTTTTATCGTAATCATCAATATATTTGTTTGTGTGAGTCAAATGCATGGTAGTGTGGGTAATTTTTTATTTATTGATTTAATGTACTTTATAAGCATTATTATTGAAAAAAATATTTGCGTTCTGCGCTTCTCCTACATATAAACTATAACTGTGCCAAACTTTATGCTCCTGCGTCCGGGCAATTTTCGTAAAAAGGGGTCGAAAGTTTGGCATCACGTATTAATATATAGATTAATTCTTTATGGACGAAGATTCATACGAAAACAATTCAACTACTTACAATAACTAACATCCTAAAAAATATTTACTGAAATCGATCTATTTGTTTCTCTCTTAATACCATGAGCAAAGAAAATTGAGATTCGTTTTCATATGTTACAAGACAAAATACATATTTCTATAGAATATTTTTTTATCGAACACTAACTTATACACACGATCTCGCTTTACCTAGAATATTTCAATGACATTTTATACAATCCGATAGTACATTTTGAATTTTCATGATGGCTGAATTGCAATATTTAGATATAGATACTAACCTAGACTAAGGACTATAGGATAGATAGATAAAATCAGTGAAAAAAAATAGATATGCCGAACATTCGACTGCCATGGGATTAATATTGGGATAAAATAAATGAGCAAGTTTTTTGTGATATAGTTCTATAGACTTCTATGCAACTGACTATTAAGAAAAAAAATCACCTCAGCTTGTAGTTAACAAAGCGCTGTTTGTCAAACTATTGTTTCAAATTAACAAACAGTACTGTAAAAGTGCTAAAATTAAAATGTTTTACGAATGGTGATATTCAGATATTCAGATAAGGTCCCTGCCACAGTAATGACTGTTATGTTCTGGCCCATGGGTACCCTACCTGGGTAGCAAGTAGACTAGCACAACCCGGCTACAAGACAATTTACCGAATTAAATATTAGAAATAGTATTGACAAAACCAAAACTAAAACTATACTGAATCAACCATTCGCATATTCAGGTGTTTTCATATGCTCAGATATAATTGCCATTAAAACTATAAACTATTTACGTACTGAATTTTACTAAACATAACATTCAAGAATGTAAAATTTTATTTGTTCTGAATTGTTTTCGTTATAAAGACGCAAAACTTTTACAGTTTTATAATATGTATAAATATAAATAAAAATCCAAACACAGATAACATAGCGTCTATGCATAGATAGAAATATAGATTTAAATATAGATAAAGATATTTTATAGAATAAAAAAGACATCCAACATGGGAAAATTACTAAATTAAAATAATTTTTAAATAACAGTAGGTACCTACAGCAATGTGTTATTTTTATCGTGAATCGTCCATGACAATATCATTAATGCAAAAGTCTAAAGGCACGATTGTCCCCTAAACCGCTGGACCTATTTTGATAACATTTGACATGCAAAAGGTTAAACCACGAGTTCAAACAAAAGCTCCTTTTTTCAAAAATTAACCCTTGTCCTTTGGGGTTAATTGATTTTTTTTTATGATACTGGAACGTTTGCCTTCCAGTATCATGAGCAGATGGATTTCCTGATGGTAAGGCACCAAAGTTTTGCCAATATGAAGCTGGGATGTTAGGTCTCCAGCAAAAGTAAGTATACCGGCTACCTTACCCTCCGAACAGGAACACGTCAATGGCAAGCGCTGACGTTATGGCGGCAGGTAAAATAAGGTGGTGATACAAATCCGGGCGAATCGCTGTGAAACTTTACCACCTAACTAACACCGTGACTACTGTAGTCACGGTGCTAGTGACGGTAAGTCTATGCTCGCCTTTTACAAGCTGCCTGGTAAGAAGGCAGGTGGTCTATTCTGCAAAGGAGCACGAACTAACATCCAAAAGATGCTTAGCATATTTTAATGAAATGTATAAAAATCGCATCTATTTAACACGGACGAAACCGTGGGTAAACTAGTTAATAATATAACAAAAAGCGACAGTCGTACAAACAAGGACCACCAATAAGAGTATTGTAAAATTTGTTCCCATTTCCGTGAATTTTACATATTCCACGATGACCTTTTTTTATTTGTGCTTTGATTTATCCCCATACATTAGGTTCTGGTGAGTAATGCTCCTCAGGCCCGCGCTACGGGGAGTCTGATACATTCACGTAGATAGAAACTACATGTGTTGTCAACTTGTATGTTTTCATCCAAATATTGTTGATAAAAACACTCTTTCTATATTAGTAACAAATGGAATCGACGAGTCAATAATGTTTTTTATACTTTTGAAGTGTTTAGCGTTTGATTTGGAGTGGAATTCTGACTTTCCTTCCAGTTAAGGATAGGTATTTATGTGATGAACGATATCTATGTTTCTGGGTGCTAAGGTTTAATTTAGGATTTAGTGGCCTTGTATTCTAGTGAGTTCGAGTGTTAAATGCATGAAATCTTAAGTTCGATTCCCGGATCAGGTAACTCAAAACGTGTTTAATTTTTTTTAATGAAACTTACTTTGCCCGGGATTTAATAATTACCCAGTCGGTGATAGTTTTGCTTCCTATCACATTGTTAGAATAACTACCGTCGGCAAATCGTGTGTGCCCTGGTTGTACCTCTGGCTACCTCTCCGGAAATACGGGCGTGATGATACAGACTCACTTAATGATTAATATCAATGTGTAAAATAATTATTCCTGTTACCGTCTATACTCACTATTGTGATGTTTCGATTTAAAGGGTACTATTGAATAAGTACGTGAACCATAGTCTCAGGTTGATAATGCAATATTATGCACTAGCTATTGGCCGCGGCGATGCCCGCCAACAGGATCATTTTTTCGGGACGAAAATTATCCTTGTGTTAATCCAAGTTACCCTCTATCTGTGTATGTGCCAATTTTATGAAAATCAGTTAAGCAGTTTTTGCGTCAAGGAGTAACAACAAACAAACATACAAACTTTAGTAAAGTTTTCGCATTTGTAACATAAGTAGGATTGTCTTAGGAAGTCTGTTAGTTTATTTGCCTTGTTTGTTTGTCTAATTTAAAAGAAACAAGTTGTTAGACATTTTTAAGGAGTTTTAATTTTAAATGAATATCTATTCTACTCTGATAAATTGCTGGCAATCAGTTAGTGCATCAGACTTTTAACACCGGCTAAAAAAGAAAAAGAGGGGTGCTATAAGTTTGACGTGTCTGTGTTTATTTCAGACATTGTTTTATATTTAATGAACCTTAATGAAGGAATGTAGGTTACGTTAGATGTAAACTACATATAACAATAAAAAAATATAAATCTTTGATTTAATTTGAATTAAAAATTAATTTATTTTGTAAATATTTATGATAAATTTTTGGATTTATGTTTGTCTTTTTGTCTATGTTTCTAGACCATTGAAAGTTACCAAATGTTGAAAAATATTTTAGATTTTCATGAATCGAAAGATGCTCTTTCGTGAAATCTACTACTATAACTTCATTCAAATTAGCCAAATGTGTTATCTTATAATTCAACATAAAATATTAAGTTTTATACTTGTCGAAGTCAATGAATGTAATATACAGCTATGTTCATTGTATAACTTAATTGTTCGTGTCTAGATTCCTGAACCAGGAATCAAACATGTACGCAGGCGTATATACCTCTCAAACTGTAACTTTGTATCGAATCATAAATAACCCACCAGATAACCAACAATTTACAATATCCGTTCCACGAGTCACAAGCAATCAGCACCGAAAGGGTTAACCTCAGATCGCATAGTCATAGGTGTTAGAAACACTCAAACATAAACAAATCAACGTACAAAGGTCACTTGTCACCCGACGTCGTGCATTTTTATAACAAGCGTTTTTGTTTGAGCCCATGTAGGAAAGAGACCACGGCGGGCGGTCTGAACCCCCTGCGGTATGCGTATACAAAACATTTCGTGATCACAAAGACAAAAGGAAAATTAAATCTTTAACCCAAGCATGCTCCATAGACGCCAGACTTTAGTATTCAAAAACAGAGGTCTTTTGAATCACTTAATTCATTTTTTATAGTTGGCATAATAATCGGGACCACATGATTATTTGTCATTTTTGTCGGCGATGGTTTATTATCATATTAGGGTTTCTTTGAATTTGCGTGTTAAGCTTCAATCTTAGATAAAAGTTATGAATAAATACTTTCGCGCCTTGTTTTTTGACAGGATAAGTGGAGAGATTAAAATTATACTCAATAAGCATGTGATCGCGGTTTCGTTTGCGCTAATATTTATCTTTTATTGCAACTTTTTGCAACAAGCTTAAGCCTTGGTCATTAGCGAAGAAAAAAATGCGATATGCTACTTAAGTAAAAAAAAATATGTGATATGTAAAACAGTGCAAGTGTTCAAATATTAAAATTTATAGTAAAGTACCTTCACGCATATATCCCAGAAGGGATAGGCAGAGGCATTACCCACGAATGGAAGAAAACACTAAGCCCGACAATGTGATAAGTGGCAAGCCTATCGCCAACCGGGCACATATCCAACTCCGGGCAACGTTATTTTTATTACAAAATTGAAAATACATATTTTCAAATATTTGTTTGTTGACCGAACTGGGGATTGAGCCTGGGACCTCGAGAAGTAAAGTCCGACACCGGACTGCTAAACCACAGAGGTGGTTAAAATTTATTTTCTTGTATTTATCTGGTTTTGATAAAATCTTCCCCCTATTGTGTTGTTGTGTGTGTTGGTCCGGGTTCCTTTAAAGAATAGACCATCTTCCTTCCTGCCAGGCAGCTCGTAAATGGCGAGCATAGGCTACCGTCACTAACACCCTGACATCTGACTAGGTGTTAGAGTTTCGCAGTGACTCACCCGGATTTGTACTACCGCCTTACCTATTCCTGTCGCCATAACGTCATAACGTGTTCCGGATTGGAGGGCAAGGTAGCCGGTAAACTTAATTTTGCTCGAGGCCTAACATCCCGGCCTCAGGTTGGCAACACACCATTTGGTGAATTTCTTACCATCAGGAAATCCGTCTGCTTGTTTACCTTCCAATGTCCTAAAAAATAAAAAGTAACTGTTTTTCTCATTAATTTTTAGTTTTTTTCTAATGCACAAAATTATTTCATTGCTTTTCGTTTTATGTGTTAATAAAAAGTCAAACATTGACTCAAAACATTCGTTTGTTTTAAAATTGCCGTAACATCCTCAGTTTAAATGCTAACATTTAGGTACCTACATCACGTCTTGGTTGGAGTGGTCCATTTTGATAATGATTTTTTTGTGTCAGTTGTTGTCAGGAGAAGGTTCTTCTAATAAGGAGAAATAAACGAAATAGGAAAAACAATATTTTATTTTTTTAATAGAAACTGTTAGTAGTTGGTAAGGTTAAGCAATATGAAGTTTGCCGGATCGGCTAGTATTAATGTCTCATTTGTAAATGTTTTGAGATGATCCCGTTTCATAAAAATTATAAGATCATATCTTTCCAAATTGATCTAAAGAAACATTATGAAAAAGGGTCATTAAATAAATATTTGTAATTCAAAGGTAGATAAATTTGTTTTAAATTAACTTGTACCTAATTATTGTTAATCTTATTTTTTATGTTAATTATATTATATTTAACTATATTATATTCAAATAGTGAACGGACCACTAAACCTCAGAGGCAATACTATGTTAAATGGTAAATAAAATTGTATTTTATGAGTACAGCTACAAGATCATGTAAGTTTATGAATTCAGGTCCACTCGAGTATTAAAAAATGCTTTTCAAGTGCAGAAAACCACTTCCTAACAAAACACTGGAAAGCTACAAGTACTCCACTTTATGTGTGTGTTACTGTTAAACTTCATATTTGGAATAACTCAATGTTAACCGGTTGTAGTAAATTTTAAGTTGTTTCTAGTGGAACATAAAACAAAGCAAGAAATATCTTTATAATAAGAAAACGTTTGCACAGTTGTTTTATTTTCTTAACGTATTTAACCTTTTCATAATTTTGACTAGTTTCATTAATTTTTAATAAAAAAAACTCAAACTGTGGATCACTTTCTGTCAAATATATTCAAGAGCAGCGAAATAAGTAAAAAAATAAAAATCATCAAATGTTGTTTAACAAAAAACATTTCTTTTTAATTTTAGCTAATGCCGACATTCACACTATTTTTAAGAATTGTAAAGGATAACAGTACTACTTAGTTTTCCAATAAAAAATAGAAGTCTTAAAAAAATATTCCGCTGTTCCATTCCTTTACGTCACTCGAGTTGATTTAATAAGATACATTGTTTTTATTTATTTTTTTTATTTTATTTTTATTCCAGCAAACTTTGTTCCACCCGTTCTGTTTGTATGGGAAATCTTATAGTGTTGTTTTTTTTTTTAAATTAGGTACCTACATCACGTCTTGGTTAGAGTGGTTTTTTTAAAACAAAACAGTTTTCCTTGTTTCTTATCTTTCAAACCTTACCTGGACTTCTATAATAAATTAAAAAAACAAAATTAGCTAAATCAGTTGTTCTCGAGCTTAGGCGAGAACAGCAATTGGTTTTTATATATCATATTTTAACACACATATATTACTTAACAAAACCTAAAAGTATAATAATTTAAACACTTATATCTTATAGGTGAACGTGGAGACGGACACAGGATAACTTTTATCCTGATGGATTTCGAGGAAACTAGGAAAACCTAATTTTTTTTATAAAGCTAAACAGGTGAAAGAAAGTTCGCCGGAGTAGTTGAAATTTTAATAAAATAACAAATGAATTTCAACCCGTACTCCTAGCCAACTTACTTTTATCCCTAAAACTAACATTGTCCGTAACATATACCTAATAAAACATTTACATATTATTCATGAAAACAAATGTCCTCTGAATGGTTTTTAGATTTGTTGACTTAATACAAAATGCTTTTACGGGAGGTGGTCTCTGTCGACGGCATTGTATAATGTATGGCCAGACTCTCGCATTTTGCAAATGTTCTTCTTATTTAAAGGATTGTTAAATTTATTGTCATCAGTATCAAACTTTGTATTGTTTGTATGGAATTATTAGCTTCCTTTGCCGTGGATCAGCTTTTGTGTTTGAGCTTTCGGAAAGCTTATTTTGGATCTCACTTAATGTTGTCCACGGACACGTCTGGATACTAAAGTCATTTGGCTGCGAAAACATGTTTATATATAAAAAAGTAACAATTCTACAACCTCCTTTCACATACTGATACTAAAATAAAAAAAAGCAATAATCCTCGATAAATGTACCTACTGTAAAATAATTAAGAAAAAATGCAACGTTGCTAAGTACATACAAACACGTCAAACTCTTTTTCGTCGTGGGTCCGAAAATTTTAGAAGTAATAAATAAGCTCTTAAAGAATAGTAGGAGTATCTACAAATACCTCTCACCTATACCTACATGAGATATGGTTAGTATCTTAAACGACCACGAAAACTAAACACAAAGAACAAATAAAAAAAACATTTAAAAAAGAAAAACATTAATGATTACCTATTACATAATTAGCTTTTAAAAAATGTCAACGACTATACAAAGAAATGACGTCACTTTGTACTTTGTAGTATTTGTCCTCTCTGTCTTCTATAATTACATATTACTCATTTTTACGTTATTAATAAAATATATAGTTTAAATTTGCATACTTTAACGAGTAAAACTAAAACAAAAATAATTAAGTCACCAACCCTATGAATGTTGCCAATTTTTTTCTGTTATCGAGGCTAATAAGTTTAATATCATATCTTTGAACATAACCGCGGTAATAAATTACGGAATAATTACTGAAAACATTATTAAACATGTCTTATTATTTTTAACGTGGCTAATTTTTCTGGATATACATTTGACATCCATTAATAAAAAACAGAGTCACCTTTTCTATTAATTTTAATACGCACTATACGTATAAATTATTACTTCCGAAATAAAAATTGATGGCCTATTAGATTACAAAATATATTAACATAGCTAATAATATGAAACAAGACACATTCAAATATTATAACTTTTTTTCACACATCGTCAAAGATTTATTTGATTTATGTGCCTTATTTTAAAAGCGTATTCTGTATCTAAACTATTTATGAGATTTTTAAAGTACATTGATGGTAAAGTATGTCCGGAAATCACTATAGTAATAAAGAGCAGAGGTGGAATCGGCCACTCGCTGTGTGATCGATGCCCGCTGCTGAACAGAAAAAAATAAAATCGACTTAGCAAAGATGTATAATAAAATGAATGACTACCTCGTATATCTTCACCTGCTTCGTATGACATAAATTACAATAACATTATGTTGTACACGAACAAGGAGACCCAACAAATTCTTATTCACTAGGAAATAAGATGTTTTAGAAAAAATATTGTCCAAGTTATTAAGGGACAGTATAGCTCGTGTTTGCTCTAAATTTAAATTGTGTGAGAGCTGATTTTTTTTTAATCAATAAATTAATGACTACAATTTTTGACCGTATATGCCTAACCGACCAACTAGAATGAACAGGTTCGATTTTCGAAGGGGCCAGGCATTTGTTTTAGGAACAACACATCTGTCAAGATGTCAGCATTTCTTGGTCAGGGCGTTTATTACTTTTATAAAATTTCTATTTTATTTAAGTATTTCTATGTATAGTAATCACAAGCATATAGCTTGCTTAATATGAGGTTAGATTCAATTTGTGTAACTTGTTTAGTGATGTTTGTATTTTATTCATTTGTTTTTATTTATTTACTTTTTATAGTATTAGAGACTATCATAATTGGATATAACATTTAATTTAAGCTACAGAAAGGAAGTTTTATGGCGACATTACATAACAAATATGATTATAATTTGTATAAAATAGATAAATAATTATCTTTATCGCAGAGAGCAAGTAGTTGGTACCAGAAGTTTATGTTTAAAATTTAATAAAAAATTGTTCAAAATAAGTAAAAGCATGCATTTTAGGAAATTGTTGAGAAAGGGTAATAATTATTAAATAAAACTTAAGAAATATTTAACTTTAAACACTAATAAAGTTTAGGTATGTTGTATTTTATCAAGTAAGTTTTTGATTAAGATTATCTATAAAGATTCTCAAAAGAAAGTGATGGCAATAGCAATATGTAACATTAAACACATACTGAAATTAAAATAACTTGCTGTTTAACATAAAACGACAAGAAATAGAAAAGCGTATGGTGTTATAACATCATCCAGTTTGATACTACAGTTATCCTCTATTGTGTTTGTTTATGTGACTAATGTCATATGAATTCGGATTAGATATTGAAAAGGGACTTAATATTTAAACCGTTTAATGATAAGTTATGACGAGAATCTTTATAAAATGTTATAATAATACATTTGGAGATTATTTTGTCAGTTGAAACGTATTTACTTACTTTTATTAATTTGGGTAATCTTACATCAATAATATGACATTTCGATAAACATATTTGACTCCACAGGCACTGACTGAATCTGAGTCCTGACAGAACTAGTTAATGTTACTATTTATTATTTGTTTTTTTAGATGAGACCATAGATGTTATAGGTGCGAAGCTGTCCTGTGATCAGTTAATCTACCTTCCGGATTGGAAAACAAGTGTCCAACCCACTCATTGTAGCGACAGGAATAGGAAAGAAGGTGGATCCCTAGTGGCAAATTGTTGCTCAGTACTTTACCATTAGTCCATACCATCATTCGTTCCTTAATATTTATTAAATCTAAGCAATTAAGTATTCAATTTTATCTGTCCTTCCCCTAAAACCAGTTACAGAAGCATTTGAACTTTTTGGCCACACCTGTCTCGCTTAGAGCTCTATATTATCACCTTTAATCATTAGTAATCACTACTTAGTATAAAACAAAGTCGTCTTCAGACTGTCCTTATATATCCTTGTGTGTCCTTATATATCCTTATAAGTCTTTCCTTGTGTGAAAGGCAGGTTGCTGTCCAAATGGGTTAAACCCGACCACCAGACGTCCCAAATGTTGATAGGCCATGGGTGTTTTAGGGGCCGGTTACGTGATCTGGGGTTAAGTGAAAGTGGGGAGTGCTTCTGTGGCGCTGGCATCGAGGAATATCGAGACCACGTTATTTTGGAATGTCCGCTGTACGAAGATATCAGGGGGAATCTTCTGCAAAACATCAAGAGAACTGAGAGTGAGGAGGGACCGGTTTATCTCCCGGACCTGGTGAGCAGCAGGGAGAATTTCAGGGCATTCCGTGAGTTCGCGCATGCGTGGTACGAGAGGAGGAGATCCCTGGAGAATTGAGCTTATGGAGGTAGCGAACAAGTACTGTGGCTGTGACGTCCGCCCCTTTAGGGGAGAGGAGACATAGGGACATAGGACAGAGAGAAATAACTTGTAGAGAGTCAAGAAATGCACAAGGAAGAGAGCCTAAGAGCAGACCTTGTGCATCTCTCACGATTCGGCTCTTATAACCAAGATGGTTGGTAGAGCCATGGGTGGTGGTGGGTCGTGTCCTTATATATCCTTAGATCTTTAACTGTGTGTACTTACACAGTGGATTTCGATGCAGTTTTTTTTGGTTAAGCAATTGAAGAGGAATGTCACTTGTAAGTTTGTCTACCCGTGCAAAGCTGTAACGGGCTGCTAAGATATAAAAAATACGAAATTTACTTTTTTGTCTATCGTACCGATATAATATCAAAACTGAAAACATACAATTTTGCAAGAACTATTATTGAGAACTTCAGGGTTATAACAAACATGCCAGCCCGGCGAACCTCGTAGCGCTTGATATTATATAAATAAGTTCGTATGTAAACAAAATAATGTATGTTTAACTAATTATCGATTCATTACGTATAATGAATACTTGTGTATAATATGTTAGTGTTACATTAGTTACAATAAATGTCAAATCTGAAAACATAGCATAGAGGATCAGCTTTATGGTCTAGTAGTCTGACGTAAGCATTGACTACATGAGCCAAGATAATATGTGTTTTTTCAATTTCCTTAAAAAAAATACGTTGTCAGTGATCTGATTCATCTAATTGGGGATATGTTTTCCACTTAGATATCACATTGTTAGACCAGTGCTTTCGGCTAATCGTGGATACCCTAGCTGCACCAAAGCCTGCCTCTTCATAAATACGTTAATCTATTTACATCAATCAATAAAAAGAATAAATCTAAAAGCATCATATCGAAATCGCCTCAAAACTTTCCACCTAACAGAGAGCTGTGCGATAGTCATTAAAATCGATTCAGACGAAAACCATTCCTCCCGATAACGCAATTATCTAATATCCAACAATTGAATCGAATTAGAGGAATCGTAAAAATCGATTAGCAACTCTCATGTAACCGCACGCTTTCTGTCCTTTTATTATCAATTAGGCGGGTTTATGTGTGAAGTAGGTAAGGATTAGGCGTGGGTTGTGCGTGTCTCAGTCGATCGACGACGGCTTAACCTCGAGGGAGGTTTTGACCCTTCCATAATGACAGCTACCTTTGTCATGTCCGAGGAATTTTATACCGCGAAATTGACAAACACTAACTTATCCTAACATGTGTGTTTTGAAGCTCTTAAAATATAACTCGGTACAAGCGGTGTAAGGCCCGGCGCTCTCGCTACGGGGTCCAATTTATGTGGTTTTATATGGACTTGTCCGATTCTGTTAATGGGAAAATTAAGAGCTGGTGTTTCATGTGGAGTTCGTAACTTGTTACTATTAATACTTTTATATGAATTTAATATAATGCGTGGTATTGAATTAATTAGCTCTTGGTATTTTTCTCTAAACGAATTTAGCAGATTGTAGCATGGTTGGTTTTTAAAGTTTTAAAAGATCTACCAAACTGAGCCGAACTACTTTCTTAACTATAAATAAATAAATTATAAATATCCCTGACAACGTTTATATAAATTTTAATGTAATAGGTATGTGACTTTGAAGTAATTATCTTATAGTATTTTTTTTTGACAAATTTAGCAGGGTTTAGTATACGTATGGTTGGTTTTTAAAGTCTTAAAAGATTTTCTTAGCTGAGTCAACACACTTTTTTCTATCTTACAAATAAGACAATTTGAATCTAAGCCTAAAATAAGCAAATTATATTCTTGTTACAGTCCAAGATTCTAAAGCATAGAAACACTTATTTAGATAATAGAAAAATATAGTATATATCCAGACCCAGAAATACAGATGCCTCAATATTCATTACACAAATTCCCCCGTTGAAAATCGAACCTGAACCTAGCAGTTACTCGGCGTAGTTAGGCGTATACGCTAACCACACTTCTTCTGAAGGAAATTAGTAATACGAAAAATAATTAGCAAAGTTGTTCATGCGTGATGCAACGACTAAGGGAAATAAGGATTTATTCTAATATATATAAGACTAGCTGAGCCATCTGACGTTGCTATATCCTAACTATTAATAATGTATCTTCTTCACGCCCATATCCCCGAAGGCAGAGGTACAACCAAGGCACCCACGACTAGCCGAAGACACTAAGTCCCACAATGTGATAGGTGGCAAGCCTATCGCCAACCGGGCACATTTCCAATCCCGACCAAATTTTTTTTTTAATTAGAAAATTGGAAAAATCCAATTTTGTTTTTGTTGGCCGACCCGGGATTTGAATCCGGGACCTCATGCAATCAAGCCCAACACCCGGACCGCTAGACCACAGAGGCGATTAATAATGTATTTTGTATTAACCTTAATAACAATAATTAATAATAAAAATAGTAATTATCTAAATACGTCCATACATTCCATAGGATTACCGTCACTAACACCGTGACATCTGACTAGGTGGTAGAGTTTCGCAGCGACACCTGGCTTGGTACCATCGCTTTACATAACGTCATGACGTGTTCCGGTTTGGAGGGTGAGGTAGCGGGCAAACTTAAACTTAATTTTGCTCGAGGTTTAACATCCCGGCCTCAGGTTGGCAACGCACCATTACCACCTTTGGTGTCTCTAGGCGGCACGAATTTCTTATCATCAGGAAATCCATCTGCTTGTTTGCCTTTCCATATCATATACAAAATAATATAAAAATAAAAAACGTTCACGCTTGTTGCGACTACCAAGGGTAACACTAATTATTTATTTTTTTTATAAAAGAAGATTACATTTGCAAATAAAAATGTATACTATAGTAAGATCACACTTAAAGATGATTTAGGGACTTTACGTAACTTTTTACATTTTTATCCTCTCCCCCTCTCCCTCCCTCTTTGGTAACTGTTTTTAATATTAAATTGGACACAAAAGAGGTATTGTTAACACCTCTTTAATCTCCTCTACGTAATATTTACGTATTTGTTTAACCTTTATACTTTTATAGCACTATACCTTTGCCCTACCTTTTCGAAAATACGGCTACTAAGGCCTATGCTTTTTCATTATGTTTTTTCTATTCATTTTTTTTGTTAGGAAAAAACAAATGTTAGTCTATTATTAAAACAGCGTCCGTATGATAAAAGTGTTCTCTGAAAAGAAATTTATTTATTTGCGGATAGGTGTATAATATAATAATTTAATTACATATATGCTAATTTTTAATTTTTTTTTACAAGTTTAAAAAATTTAACTTTCAACTAAAATTTTACCCTGTCTTAATCAATCAATCAATCTATCAATCAAAAAAAAGTCTATCAATCAAATTACCTTTTATTACGTAGATCTATGCAAAGATTCTTGTGACGCGTTTATATAATTCTAAAAACTACCACCGGATCGGAACGCGGCCACTCACTGAGAAGATCCGGCGAAACAAACTCAGCGGGCTTGTCTTTTTTCTTATAAAATATATTTTATTTAATAATCGCCTCTGTGGTCTAGCGGTTCAGTTATTGGACTTGACTGCATGAGGTCCCGGGATCGAATCCCGGGTCGGGCAACAAAAGAAAATTGGGTTTTTCCAATTTTCTAAAAAACAAATGTTGCTCGGGATAGGATATGTGCCCGGTTGGCGATAGGCTTGCCACCTATCACATTGTGGGACTTATTATCTTCGGCTAGTCGTGGGTATCCTGGTTGTGCCTCTGCCTACCTCTTCGAGGATAAGGGCGTGAAGATACTCTAATATAATTTACAAAAGTTTATTACATTTACAAATAATTTGTAATAGTATGAGGAGCAATTAATCCCAAGCATTTCTGTCTTGTAAATATTCTAAAATCATATAATAACCCTTACCATACAAATTAATCTTAATACATTTTTTAAATGTATTAAATGGTAAGTCTTTAACATGTCTTTAATAACTCTTACTTAAAATATGACTTTAATATCTTTACCAGTAACTACCGCGTACCGTGTGGTCATGCCACCATGTGGTCATATGGTCCAGTTTTGACATCGTAAATTCTAATTGTAATAGTAATTCCTTATTTCTAATCCCGGATTGGGTAGCTCGAAATATGTATTTTCAATTTTATAATAAAACTTTGTTTGTGCGATATTTGATATGGATATAGGTCTGTCACTTATCACATTGAAGGTCCCAAGTGTTTTCGGCTAATCTTAGACCGCAAGTAGGTAACTCGATTGTAACTACCTCTGCCTATCACCTCAAGATACGGGCGTAGACATATTTACTTTCTAATTCTAAAGAATCATTCTAGTAATCCCAATGCTAGTTTTGTTGTTTAGTTTGTTATGTATTTTTTTTATTTACATACCTACATACTTTTCTAATCAATTGTACTAGTGCTACCTTTAGCATATCGTGGGTGGGTGTGGTTATACCTCTGCCTCCTTTTCAGGAATAAGGGTTTGAAGATACTTCAACGATAAGGACACTCAAGCGCAAAAAGGTACAAAAATAACTTTTAAACGATAACACAAGATACCACATATGCCATGCAATTTCGCAAATATATCTTTATATCTGAACCAATCAATATCAATAAAACATGTAAATGAAGATATAATAATTTATCTAACATGTATCAAACACAATTTATTATGGTTATTAGCGGAGTACCGACCCACGCACCGTCCACCTGCTCGCCTAAGGTGCCTAATCACCTCAATAATGTTGCCACGTTTGTTATTTCCCATTTTATAGAGAAATCACTACGTTTTTGAATGTAATAAGACAGTGAACTGTCGTGATGGTATGAATGTGCACGCTTCTGATTGTTGGAGATATCCGTGACTAAAAACACCAAAGATGTTAGGTACGTTACTAACCTGCAGCCTAGGCTTAATGTGCAGTGGTAACACAACTCTCCGGACCGAAACAAACACACAGAAGCGGGTCATCAGTCGGGCGAGCTGAGAACTTGACCATTAATTAGTGTCTTGGTTTGGTATTGAGTATTGTTGGTCGATCCATCCTCTGTGCTCCTCTTTTATTCTTATAGAAAGAGAGGTAGTCTTGGTACTATTTATGTTTATTACATAGGAATAACCGACAACATTTTACAAAATTTCTAAATGCTATGGTTATTTTAAAGATATACGTGCAATTTGTTTTTGAGATTTTAGTTAGAAACTCACTTGAGAAGTTTTAACAACACTAACTAATGTGGTTTATCCTGCTTAAAAACTTTACTTGCTAAATTTTTCTCTTAAAAGTTTTTGATTTGTTTTTGTTTATTGGCTGTGTTGTTTATAACAATGTTTATTGTTTATAACAATATGTATTGTTTATAAAAGACACAATATAATTAACTTCATAATTTATATATAATTTTCTTTTTATAACTGATGACTTAAAACAATATTTTAATTTTTTGCATTAGAATCTAAATTGTTTGAATTTTAAACATTTATTTAGGAATCTCATATATTTATGGGTAAACAAAAATTACAAGTGGAAACACTGAAACACAGATTTCTGGAGACGGCTAAATTTATTCATATCCCCATTTATTACCTTCACACTTGAAACTAGCCCTCCGATGTGGTTCTCCCTATATTTTTTATCCCTCTTTTGAGGGGACTCGACATTTTGTTATTGATTTTTTTCTTACACAATGTTTTATCCTTAGCAACTATCAAGATTGTATTCTCTTAAATAAATATTTTCAGAATTTACTCTCTATGAATTTAGGTGGAGTTGGGTTGGGTGGATGTTTTACTATCTATAATTAATATAATTTAACCACCATAGTATTAAGTTATATTTCTATTGTTTGCACTTCTTTCTTTATTGATACTTTAATTATAAATTATGTTTTTTTTTAACTTTTTGTTTTATTTTACATTGTAATTTTGTTGTTGTTGTTTGTATAGCCTTCTCTACCTACGTTACGTTTTTTTATGATTGCTTAAAAATATACGATTAATCGAGCTAGAAATAATTGAAAAGGGTTTTTAATGATATTGGAAGGCAAACAAGCAGACGGATTTCCTGATGGAAAGAAATTCACGCCGCCTAGACACACCAATAGTGTGTTGCCAACCTGAGGCCGGGATGTTAGGCATAAGTAAGTTACCGTTACAAAAGTAAGTTTACCGGCTACCTTACTCTCCAAACCGGAACACGTCATGACGTTATGGCGGCAGGAATAGGTAAGGCGCTGGTACCAGTCCGGGTGAGTCGCTGCGAATCTCTACCACCTAGTCAGATGTCACGGTGTTAGTGACGGTAAGCCCGTGCTCGCCTTTTACGAGCTGCTTGGCAGGAAGGCAGATGGTTGTTGAATATTTTAAGTTTTAGCACTGATGGTATTATAAGCGAAACCGGTAGGCTATTTATAAAATAACAAATTATAAATGATACTTAAAACAGAACAAGTGTTTCTTTCTTTAAAAATTATGGGGTTGTAGAGGGTTACAAATACATTGTAACATAGGTTTGCATCGGTCAAGATCAAAGATTTAATCCAAATTTTTAGAAGACGAAGACGAGAGACGAAAAATAAAAACAAAGCCTCTAAGGATACCTTTCCCCATGTTGGTCTGGGCTCCTTCGCAAAATATACGATCGGCCTTCCTGCCAGGCAGCTTGTAAAAGGCGAGCATAGATTTAACGTCACTAGCACCGTGATGTCCTACTAGGATGTAGAATTTTGCAGCGATTCGCCCGGATTGGTACCACCGCCTTATTTATACCCGCCGCCATAACGTCCAACGTTGACGTGTTCCGGTTAGGAGGGTAAGATAGCCGGTAAACTTACTT
>NJDC01001643.1:588082-598196 GCA_002245475.1 Calephelis virginiensis | reverse complement strand
GGTCTGGGCTCCTTCGCAAAATATACGATCGGCCTTCCTGCCAGGCAGCTTGTAAAAGGCGAGCATAGATTTAACGTCACTAGCACCGTGATGTCCTACTAGGATGTAGAGTTTTGCAGCGACTCGCCCGGATTGGTACCACCGCCTTATTTATACCTGCCGCTATAACGTCCAACGCTTGCCGTTGACGTGTTCCGGTTCGGATTATAAGGTAGCCGGTATATTTACTTTTGCTCGAGGACTTGCACCCCGGCCTCACGTCGGCAACGCACCATTACCATCTTGTCTCTAGGCGGCGTGAATTTCTTGCAATCAGGAAATCCATCTGCTTGTTTGCCTTCCATCATCATAAAAAAAAAGTTTATTTTCGTCCGTCTAGAATGTTTCTAATCGCGATAACACTTCAAAAATACTGTAACAATAATATATATCCCTTTAATGTCATCCTTGTACGCCAAAATTGAGTTTTGAGATATGATATTTTTTTTTAAATGACGATTTAATCAGATACAGATTTTTGGCATTAAAAGAACATCTTAACTACTTTTTTCAAAAAAAATTAAAACCGATGCAAAAATGATAAAGAAATAGATAAACAAAAAATATAAGACTGAAAGAATTTAATTCTTTATTAAAGTTGGTTACATATTACTTTGCGTAGGATTTAACTGCCTTATGTGTACCCAAATCGTAAAGTAGTCAGTAATAATACATACAGCTTAATAATTTGTAAGTTTGTTTATAATCAAAAGTTAAGTCGTTCATTCATTCGTTCACCATAACACTAATCTAACTGTCGCTTTTAATGGTGCCACTCTGAAATGCGTGCTCTTGGGAATACGGATCGGCAGCTTCATTATCAGACACAGATATTATATCTAAAATAATTATTATGGTAGTGATATTAACGCGACAGTCTGGTTGTTTGTTACCTTGTAGCCGTTTAATCGCTAAACCTAGTTGGATGAAGTTTGACGTCATAAAGTAAAAAACCTGAGTTCAAACAAAAGCTATTTTTTTTTAAATCTTCTAAAATAAAATAAGTTTGAAAGTTTGTATGAAAATCCTGTTATTTTATTTTTATGTCATTGGTAGGCAAACAAGCAGACGGATTTCCTGATTGCAAGAAATTCACGCCCCCTAGAGACAAGATACCAACGTGAGGCCGGGATGCAAGTCCTCGAGCAAAAGTAAATATACCGGCTACCTTATACTCCGAACCGGAATACGTCAACGGCAAGTGCTGACATTATAGCGGCAGGAAAAGATAAGGCGGTGGTACCAATCCGGGCGAGACGGTGCAAAACTCTACCACATGGTCAGATGTCACGGTGTTAGTGACGGTAAGCATATGCTCGCAACAATCTATTCTACAAAGGAGCCCGGACACTGACATGGGGAAAACACGAGGGGGGGGTTGAAGTTAACATAAGATGTTTTAACTATGCTTCGCTGACGAAGTAATTCAATATTCATTTATGAATTTTCAGAACCGTATTGTTAATGTCACAAAATAATATTGGTTGATTTTTATAACTTCTTAGCCTCTCTGCCATGCTGGTTATAAGAGGTGAGCATAGGTAGAATGGGTCCCTACCAACAGACCACTAGTGGTAGAGGGCTATGGTCCTCTATTCTTGACGCTATAATGAATCTGTCCTATTCCTGCTCGAAGAGTAATCTAGCCGGTAGATTTGCATAATTGGAATGTACACTCCAGGCACAGTACATTGATACACATATAACAGCTATGGTCTATAGGCAATGGTATTTCTTACCAAGAAAAAAGCGGTCTGCTGGTTCGCTGCCTTATCACATAAAAAAATACTCGGGTATATTCCGAGGGTAGTGGCAAAAGTCCCTGAAACAAACACACAAACACGCTGATTTGTACGGAAAGAGTAATTTTATAAATTGGCACTCAGTACTCTCTGCCTATCCTGCAAGGGACTGGGATTGAAAATATATGTACGTCATAATATTTCTGTGAAGTTTTAATTTACATTAATTTGCCAGTTGAAATGAAAAACTTTTTCAGCTATACTACCATAGTACCACTATACCTAGGTTATTCATTTATACTAAACACACTTACTAAAGTAAGTTAAAGTAAGTATCTTCATGCACATATCCCCGAAGAGATAGGCAGAGGCACCAGGGAACCCACGTCTAGCCGAAGACACTAAGTCCCACAACTCCGAAGACTCTACGTCCCGGGCACATTTCGAATTCCGAGCAACATTTTTATTTATTAGAAAATTTGAAAAACCGCATTTTTTGTTGCCCAACCCAGGAATCGAACCCGGGACCTCATGAAATTAAGTCCAACAACTGGACCGCTAAACCACAGAGGCGACACCTACTAATCGCCAAATAAAAGCATTAAAATATGAGATAAGAAAATTTGCAGATGTTTCCACATTTCTGTGAAAGGGTCAGCGTGCACCTTGCCAAAATAATAAATCAAATATTTTGTAATATCGCCTCTATATGCAGTATGGAACCCTTTTCTAAATTCATCACAACATTTTCTTTGGATTTATGATTGACTGTATTTATCTACATGAGCTTATAAATCTATACTTATGTATATACGTGATGCCAAAACTATGGACTCCTTTTTACGAAAATTGCGACGACGCAGGAGTATGAAATTTGGCACACTTATAGTTTATGTGTAAAAGAAGGGTAGAATGCTAATATTTTTCAATAATAGTGCTTATAATTAAAATCGATAAATAAAACACTACCCACACTCCCATGCATTTGACACACACAAACAAATGTATTGATGATAACGATAAAAGATCACAGATGGCGCACTAAAAAGTTTGGAAACAAAGTAGTTGGTCTTGAGAAACGAAGATGGCGTTCTTATCAACAAGATATTAAAATTTATTATGGTCGAATTTCGACCAAAGGGCGACCACTAGTACACTTAAATACACCTTTTCCTTGTTTGTCGTATGATGCGTAAACAGAAGAAACAATTTTGCGTATTAATTTTGGATGTACTAATCATTGTTAGAATAAGTTTTTTATGAAATAAAAAAGTGCAGCTAAACATTAGTAAATCGATTAAGAGCTATGAAACTGTAAAAACCGACTCCAACTATTTCATTAGGTACCACTTCGCGGTTTGATAATTCTTTTTTCGAGAGACAGCACATTATTCCGAAATGGCAACACATACATTTTAACAACATCCTAATGACCGCCTCGTTGGTCGAGTGGCTAGCGTACACGCCTCGCAACTTCATCCGCAGTTATGTAATAGAAGCTTAGCACTTTATAATAATGTATACTACTTGACCGCTTCGTTGTGTCGAGTTCGATTTCTGACGAGGGCAGGCAATTGTGAGATAAATATTTAGATGCCTGCATTTCCGGGTCTGGGTGTTTATGAAATTTATTGTGATATCTATTTAAGTATTTCCATGTATTAGATCCTATATATTTACACAACCTACCCAAACAAATTTATCTCTCCGTGCCTATTATATATTTATATATTTCCATCATAGATCCCAAGCTCCACAAGTTGCTGTACAAACCTCTACCTGTGGTCTTGGTTTTCCTGACCTACTTAACCTATGCTTGCCTTTGCTGTCTAGTAAAGAGGCAGATGGTCTATTCACAATAGATAACATAACACAAGCACATAATTTGCTTACTTTGAGGTTAGATTCAATTTGTTTGAAAATAAAAAATAAAAAACAGTTTTTCAGTTATGCCTAATGATTCATAAACTCTCCACTTACTTCAGAATCATAACCTATATTTCTAAAAAACATCAAAATCGGTTGGCCATTGGCCGACAAATCGTGTAACAAAAATATAGTCGAATTAAGAATCTCCTCCAAATAGGTTAACAAAGTCACGTTTATGATAACTATATACCTTACAACTATAACTAGAACTCAAGAATTGCTGCACCGATTTGAATGCTATTTGGTTTATTTAAAGATAGCAGCATAGCAGAATAACTAGAATCATAAATGTTATAATTCACATAAAATTTTGGAAAAATAAGGTAGAGGCACGGAGAGATAAATTTGTTTGGATAGGTTGTGTAAAATGGAAAATAGTTACTTTAATCATAGATATACTGGTTTCTGATAATTTCAAACTAAAATCAATGTTTCCGAAAACCTTCATATTTTAAAAATACAGTAAGTAGCATTTTGTCCAATCTTGGCCGCACTACTTTGCCTCCATTAGAGTTTAGCATATTGTGTTAAGTGGCTCATTACCAACAATATCACTGGTGGTAGACTTCTCGGCAGCGACTTGGGCCTGTAACGAAATACAAACTCCACGTGTTGATCCGGGCTCCTTTGCAGAATAGACCATCCGCTTTCCTGTCATGCAGCTCGTAAAAGGCGAGCATAGGCTTACCGTCACTAGCACCGTGACATTTGACTAGGTGGTAGAGTTTCGCAGCGACTCACCCGGATTGGTACCACCGCCTTACTTATTCCTTCAGCCATAACGTCATGACGTGTTCCGGTTTGGAGGTAAGGCAGCCGGTAAACTTACTTTTGCTCGAGGCCTAACATTCCGGCCTCAGGTTGGCAACGCACCATTACCACCTTTGGTGTCTCTAAGCGGCGTGAATTTCTTACCATCAGGAAATCCGTCTGCTTGTTTGCCTTCCAATATCATACAAAAAAAAAACTTACCTAGTTCTGCCGCTGTAATAGCAGTGGTTCAGGGAATAATCTTACACATTATTACATTCTGATCTTGAGAAATACAGCTATAGCATCTATAGGTCAATAGGCTACATCTCATAACGTGAAGGTAGTCTTGACCCATTAACAGTATTACCATGAGACAGCAACGCACCTATAACATTTACATTGTCTCTAGGCTACGTTTCTTATCAACTAGAGAGGCTTGAGCCATTAACACAATGTTTTTCTGACCACGAGGCAGCAACGCACATGTAACGTCTTTTTTATGTAAACACATGTTCTGATGGTAAGAAACTACAATGACCTGTAGACACCACAGATGTTATAGGTGCGTTGCTGTGGTATTTAAGGTATCTGAGGTGTTAGGCCAATTTTGAAATTATTTCGGCTACCCTACTCTTCAGACCGGATATAATAGTCATTAGGGCGACAGGAATAGGTAAAAAGTTGGATCCCAAACTCCACAAGTTGCTTTACAAACCTCTACCTGTGGTCTTGTTATTCCTGACCTACTTAACCTATGCTTGCCTTTGCTGTCTGGTAAAGAGGCAGATGGTCTATTCACAATAGATCTTCAGGAATCCGGATCAACACGGGGATACATCTATGGGTCACGTTTGTCGTATAATCATAAAGACAGACTTCCGTCGTCGGACTTGACTTCTTAAAGTCCCAGGTTCGATAACTGGGTCAGGCAACGAAAAAAAAAACAGAAATTGTGCATTATCAATTTTCTATTAAAAATAACGTTGGCCGGGATTGGATATGTGTCCGTTTGACGATACGCTTGCTACCTATCTTGTCTAGTTAGTGCCTAGTTTGTGCCTTGGCTGTGCCTCTGCCGACCACTTCAGGGATATGGGCGTGAAAATACTCTCTAGACTTTTGCAGTCCTATCCCACAAATTAACATGAAACCCGTACCGCGACTCTGGCCCTGCTTGGCCTATTTGACAAATGAATCATGATTTCAAAACGACAATACAAATTCAAGATATAACTTTTAACTATACAGTACCAGAATAATAAATCTCGTATGACAAATACGTATAACTTCATGTTTCACACCGATATCTAACTACCGAAGTAGGAACAGCAGAAAAAGCCTTTGTTTAATCTTATTGGTATTGAAATGAAAGGACTTTTAAATAACCATTTTGTTGAATCGTATTTTGTTATTTTGCTGACGGTACCCTCAGAAGCTATATCAGTTCAATCGTCCCTTCAAGATGCGATCACTGGGATTCCTTTCCCCTCGAGGAGATAACAGAAAACATGACGTACATAATTTATATATGGTCATATATCTATTCTCGGACACTCATTAAATAATGAACAAATATTTATCACGAAAAGTCTATTTTTTGTGTTTGTTACGCGATTTCTCAGTCAATAATAAACCGATTTTTATGGTTGTTTTTTAGAAATACAGGTCATGGTTTCTAGATTGTCCGATATTAATATTATAATGATCCGGCTTGTGGTTTTTGATTGGTACTTAAATATTTAAGCTACTAGGTGGATGTTGACATAATAAGGCCATTTCGGAACCTTTTGTCATCTTTCGATAAAGAATTATCAAATCGCTACATGGTAAATATTTGAAGTCGATTAATGGAGATTTATTATTATTTTATTAATTATTATTCTATTAAAATACGTAATTATTTTGACCCAACAAAGACTATATTTTTGTTTTAGTAGCTCAAATCGTACCTCTGTGATGTAGTGGTCCGATGTTGGACTACATGCAGTCTCGGGTTCGAATCTCCGGGTCAAGCTAATTAAAACGTGTTTTTTGAATTTATTATAAAAGATCATCTATGTCGCCTCTGTGGTAAAATGGTCCGACATTGGATTTGACTTCTTGAGCTCCCGGGTCAATTCCCGGGTCTAAAACAAAGAAAAAGTGTATTTTTAATTTTATAATAAAATAATGTTGCCAGGGATGATGTATGTCGAATTGGCGATAGGCTTGCCACTTATCACATTGTGGTACCTAGTGTCTTCGGATAGTCGCGGGGCCCTGTTTGTGCATCCGCCAACGTCTTTAAGGATATGGGCGTTAAGAAACTTTTTTCTAATAAAAGACGTTGCTAGGGATTGTTTAAGTGCTCGGCTGGTCAGTCACAAAGATAAAGTCTTGTATCCTAATAATATATTTAAACAAACTTATTTGTCACATTTCATCGACTTAAGTAAAATTTCTATCATTAATTTGCCTTCTAGTGCATTGCTTCTGTTAAAAATTCCGGCGAGATCGTCACTTAGAAAACGGCTACCAAGATTTGTCTCATTAATATTTCTATCGGAATCAAATATCAAAGTTCGGAATACTTTCACGGTTTGGTAGCGTCGGAAAACCAATGAGAAATTCCTACACACCGAGGAGGGTACGAGAATTTGTCGCATTTTGAAGACCTTCAGTATTCAGACGTGATTGATTTTGATATGTGGGATTACTAATTATATTCATGATATATGATTTCTGATTCTGATCTTTTATTCATTAGTCATTTTTTAAGCTCCTTGTAGACTGGACCATCTGCCATTCTGCCGAGCGGCTCGTAAAAGGCAACCATAGGCTTACCGTCACTAATACCGTGACTTTCTAATAGGTAGTAGAATTCAGCAGCAACTCGCCCGGATTGGTACCTTACCTATTTCTGCCGCTATAACGTTAGTGCTTGCCGTTGACGTGTTCCAGCTCTTAGGGCAAGATGGCCAGTAAACTTACTTTCGCTCGAGGATTAACATCCCGGCCGCAGGTTGGCAACGTACCATTACCACCTTTGGTAAAAATCTCACCATGTTGCTACTGCTCCTCTGAGTAAAAGAGACATGCACAGCACGCACACACGTCTGCTTTGTCAATCTTTCATCTGCCATTCTTTCCACATGACTGAACCAACGGCACCAAATCCTCATTTCAACACCAACACTTTCTTTCAATCCCACTCGTTCTCTAATCTCATTGTAACGAATATATTATGTAATATATCTGTCGTGTATTCGGCGTAGGACTTGACTTCTTGAGATCCCGCGTTCAATCCCCAGGTCAGGCAACAAAAAATTTGGAAAATGTATATTTTCAATTTTCTACTAAAAATAACGTTGCCCGGGATCGGATATGTGCCCGGTTGGCGATAGGCTTGCCACCTATCACATTGTGGGACTCAGTGTCGTCGGCTAGTCGTGGGTGTGCATCTGTCTACTGGGCGTGAAGATACTTTTTTATTGTATAGCAAAATAATAAATAAAAATAAATAAAAGAAATGCTTTTGAAGTGAAAACTTCTTTAGCGGCGTTGCGCGAGTTTAGAAGTTTTAACCCATTCCAAAAAAGGTTGGAATGGGTTAAAACTTCTAAACTCGCGTCAGATCGTCAGATCGAATGTTGTCATGTTTGTGTACGATAGCGCAATAAATTAATATTAGCCCTGGTTGTGCCTCTGCCTACCTCTTCGTCAATATGGGCGGGAAGATACTTACTCTTACAAATTGAATGGGATAACAAGGTTTCCTGATTGTAAGAAACATATTTGACGTTTTGACAGCAAAAGACTAAAGGTGTGTAGCGAATCTGATGTTATGACTAAATACATCAGGTACTCTTCTCTTTAAATCGAATCAGGATTGTTGCTAGCACTGTTGGTCAGGGCTCCTTTGCAGAATAGACCATCTGCCTGCCTGCCAGGCAGCTCGTAAAAGGCGAGCATAGGCTTACTGTCACTAACACAGTGACATCTGACTAGGTGGTAGAGTTTCGCAGCGACTCGCCCGGATTGGTATCACCGCCTTACCTATTCCTGCCGCCATAACGTCCAATGCTTTCCCTTGACGTGTTCCGGTTTGGAGGGTAAGGTAGCGGGTAGACTTGCTTTTGCTCGAGGCCTAGCATCCCGACCTCAAGTTGGCAACACACTATAACCACCTTTGGTGTCTCTAGGCGGCGTGAATTTCTTAACATCAGGAAATATGTCTGCTTGTTTGCCTTTGAATATCATAAAAAAGAGGAGTAAGGTACCAAACTAGGCTAACGGTAATACAAGTCTACCACGTAGAAAACTTTTTCAAAATCTAAATATAAATTCTAAAGGTGTGGTTCGACCAAACCGCAAACACTGCAACCGCAAACTGGACGCGTTGGTTGCGCAGTAACTGGAGATACATCTTACATTTTGAATTATGTAGCACTAAGTTTATGCGTTATATTCTTATGCAAAATATGTAGTTATAAAATATTTTGTAACATTTAAAATAATCATTACTTATTGACTTTGACTAAAGGAGTCAAAACGTTAGTTCTCAGTACTGTCGTGTGCTGCGTTAATAGTATAAACCGGCAAACTTTATTATGCAAGATAACATTCTAGCCTTAGTTTCTATTTGAAACTACTAGTAAATACCTGGTTAAATTTACCATCAATTCTTTTGAATTGTTATAATATACTATTTATGTAATTATTTTATTAAAACTATTTGTTTCGGGGAACTTCGTTCTACCCATTCAGTTTGTATAGGAAAAAGTAGAACATTTTGTTTTCTAGTTTTCTCGAAGTAGAACGACATAAAAGTAATCTACGTTTGTCTCCGCTTTATGAGCTATCACCCCATCAAATTCTAGCCAAATCGATGAAGCTGTTTTTCAGTTATATATAATAACATGAATTTATTTTATACACATAGATGTCATCATTTTTTCAGGGTTAGTCTAATTGAACTGTACAAAACATACATCTGCTTTCTTACATGGCATCTTATAGGCGAGTGTAGGATAAAAGCGATATTAACAACTGGTTTCCCGATGAAGTGCTGTGCATGTTTTACTTATTCCTGTCGCCATAATGACATTGTTTGTGTTCTGGAAAGGTTAGCTGCTAGTAGACTTATATGTTACAGGTCTAACGGTATGCCACGTGGCAACGATCTACAATATGTAGGCTTTCTGCTTGCCGTTCTGTATTCTAATTTCCCGTGATCGTCTAATCACGTCTGAATGGATAAACCAATTTTGCTAATTATTTTTTGTTGTATTAGTTATTGTCAGGTATTTATAAAGAGAAACACCGAAAATTGCAGGTAAAATGGGAAAAATACACATTATTTTTTTCCATACGAACCAAGTTGATGTCAATCGCTTAAAGCGATAAGCAGTTCGCTGTCGTACATATAAAAAAATGGTGAATTCGAGTAACACACACAAAATTATATGTATCGAGCATATAAGCCGTTTTAAATTCGGTTAAAAATGAAATACAATAATATTATGAACGAAATGTAAAACTTCAAAACGTAAAATTAAATCCAACTTTGTAAAGTTGCAACCGCGGGCGCCATCTGTCGCCGTCATCCGGAAACTTGTTACGCGATGTTATACTAACTTCCCAGTTACGCGAAGCTTGTCCTATTGAAATAA
>NJDC01001643.1:498502-585474 GCA_002245475.1 Calephelis virginiensis | reverse complement strand
CCTATAAACCACTTGATAAATAATCAAGAAATTATTGCAAACATTCTTTTATCTATACCTTCACATTTTTTACTGCTTTTTTACGTATGCGCTTGTCAGTATTATAGCCTAGTATTACGATGAGTATCATCAAATTATCTTCAACCACTGGCCTAGCGTAAGTGTAAGTCACTGCTATGATCGATTTCGGTAAAATTTCTAGTACAATCTTATAATATTCTACAGCCGTAGCGTCAGTTTTAGCCTCTTTCATGAAAAATTTGGTAAAAAGGCCTTTGACTATTTCTATTTTACTAGTCTACTACTTTACTAGTCGCTGGCTACAAGCGGCTGGTGACCGTGACTTGTGAAGCTCTTTGGGGGAGGCCTATGTCTAGTAGTGGACGTCCTGCGGCTGATGATTATGATGATGGACAAATTTTAAGCTGTATAGTACCACTTTACTATCAGAAATAATATTTTTTATTAAAAATGTACTGTAGTTAAAATATGCCTGACATTATTAGGTAGATAGAAAAGTATTTAACGTCCGTATCCCCGAACAGGTAGAAAAAAGGCACTACCAGGGCACCCACAACTAGCCGAAGACACTATGTGATAGCAACCCTAGCGCCAAGCAGGCACCAGGTTCTTTTTCATTAGAAAATTCAATTATTTTTATGTTATTTTTGTTTCAAAAACGGGTCCTGAAAAAGTCAAGTCCGACACCGGACTACTAAACCACAGAGTTAATTTGTAAGTAAAGACAAAAAAATTGGGGTTTTCCAATTTTCTCATAAAAAATGTTGCTCGGGATTGGAAATGCGCCCGGTTGGCGATAGGCTTGCCACCTATCACATTGTGGGACTTAGTATCTTCGGCTAGTCCTGGGTGCCCTGGTTGTGCCTCTGTCTAGTTCTTCGTGGATATGGGCGTGAAGATATGACTATGATAATGAACCACCTTTTATAGCAGTAGGTATCTTTAGACGGCAATAACATTTGACCTTAGAGCAAATTTTAGGTAGATTCCCTATTTATACTTGTAATTTGCGAAATAATAAAACTTTAGATTACTTTTCTATGACACTGGAAGGCAAGCACACAAAGAAAGATATTTATCGATGTCATGAACACAACAATCGGTCTATTACGCTTTCACGGCAAAACCGTTAAACCGATTTTAATAAAATTTATACATTAAACATACTAGAAACCTAAGTCAAACAATAAAATAATATAATTCGCTGACCGATTTGTAGATATTATACTGCTAGGAACAAAAATACGCCGCATACATCAATTACATACAATTTGTCGCTAATGCAATGCTATGCAGCTCATCTTTCTTGGAACCAAAGCCATACCCATTTCTGACACTCATAATTGTGCGTTAGTCTGGGCTCTTTGGCAAAACAGATCGTTTCCCTTCCTGGCAGCTCATAAAAGGCGAGCATAGGCTTGCCGTCACTAGCACCGTGACATCTGACTAGAGTAGAGTTTCACAGCGACTCGACTAGATTGGTACCACCGCCTACACACACACACTATACACACTACACACTCACTGATAACCTCATTACTACTTACTCCTGGCCGTCCGTATTCCTTAAGTGTGACAAAGTTTTTTACGCTGAGGACAAGGTAACTTTCTGTTCCCTCAAAGGCTTTCCTTTTGATTGATAGATAGGAATCTCAAATCCATTTCTAGTTTAATAAAATTCTATAAAAGATGATTTTAATAGTCCGATGTTGGACATGACGTCCTGATATCCTAAATTTCCAGGTCGGGCAACAAAGAGATAAGATGTTTTTTTTAATTTTCTAATGAATACAACTTTATTGTAATGATCTATTTAGTAAACTAAATTGGAAAAAACATCTAGGCATATTAAAGCCCTTATCCCCGAAGATGTAGGGAGAGTCACAAACAGGGTACCCACTATTAGCCAAAGACACTAAGTCCCACAATGTGATAAATAGCCCATCGCCAACCGGGCACATATCCAATCCCGGGCAACGCTATCTCTATTAGAAAGTTGAAAATACAATTTTCAAAGACCCGGAACCTCAAGAAGTAAAGTCCGAAATAGGATAGGAATAGGACGTCAGTGCTTGCCGTTGAGGTGTTCCGGTTTTATGGGTAAGGTAGCCGGTAGACTTGCTTTTGCTCGAGGCCTAACATCCCGGCCCCAGGTTGGCAACGCATCATTATCGCCTTTGGTGTCTCTCAGCGTTAATTGCTTACCATCAGGAAATCCGTCTGCTTGTATGCCTTCCAATATCATAAAAAAAAAAAGTTGTAGACATTTCTCAATAAGTATTGTTATATTTCTTATATCCCGCTGTTTTAAATCTTACGTGAAGTAAAATCGTGGCGAGTTTAAAAACAGCATGAGTCTATTTTAATGGGTCTGTTAGTTCCAAAGAGGAGATTCTGCTTTTTGATATTTTCCATCGTCGGCGCTTGGTGAAACTTCCAAATGTTCATATTTTTAAATAAATACACACTTGTACTGTTTTACGTATAATTTATTATTTTGTAAATAGCCTACCGGTTTCGCTTATACAGCATCATCAGGGCTAAAACTTAAACAACTAAACAATATTTTTAACTTGTATATTTACTTGCGTATTTATTTATAGCCAGTAGGCTATTTGCAAAATAATAAATTATAAGTGATACGTAAAACAGTTCAAATGTTTCTTCATTTAAAAATATGAGGATAATCTACAAATTCAGACACTTTCCTAAGCCAAAAAAGATAAATTCGTGTTATCAAGAGATTTTTTACAAATTTCCAAAAAAAAAAATTTGGTTAGATTTGCAAACTCAACTTTGTGTATTGGTATCGTCCGTCTTATCTTGAAGACTTTTTTATCAAATTTAATAAACTTTTTTGTATTTCCGTGACAGTCGCGTTTTTACAAATAAATGTTTAATAATGTTTAAGTCAATTTGTATTACGATTATAGACTTTAAATTCTACATTAAACATTTGTTTTCTTGAAAAAATATTGACCCATTATTTTTAGTCGAATATTTTGTCTTATTTTAAAAACTTTATCTGATACAAAATCCAGTTTGTTACATTACAACACTTATACCACGAGAACTAATGGAGCGACTGAAATGATGTTTTTTTGTGTTTATTTCAACCCGAAATAGCTTAAGTGTTTGAAAATGAAGATAAATAATTGGTATCACGTGGCTGTACCAAGTTCGTCGGATCGCTAGCAAGTAATAAAATCAAGTCAATATTTTTTAAACTACTACTTTTCTTAATTAAACTTCCCATAATTATATTTAATTATCAAACAGATTGGGGCTTTACATTGAAGTACTTTTAAACTTTAAAAGCGGTCTTTTTATTAGTCTTTAAGCATTGTTTAGGAGTTAAGGGGTAAAGGGAGGAACCCTCCTGTAGACTTTTACTGACTCATTATCGACTTTTTTCTCATTTTGTTTTCACATAATTCAAGATTGAACTGCCCTAAGTTCTTTCCTTGGTCCTTTATTTTATACCTTTGATTTTTATGCCGAGAAAAGATAAGGGTATGTGTCCGTTAAATTTTTAAAGCACCCTCACGTTTTACTCGAGTTTTATAAAAGCAAAGTTTTTAAGGACACTTTTTTCCACAGTATTATATTGTAAAAAAAGAAGAAATATTTCTTAAAAAACGTTAATAACTATTCACTTTTTTATATAGTATTCACACTTCTACATTTATTTTATTATGGCTAAGTCCATAATTTTAAAATTTTGGTATAAAATGTAACACCACCAATTGTAAGATGAAGGATGTAACTTTTTGAAAGCTTATGAATAATGATTTAGAATCTAGTCAATATTGTAGGGGAGTCTAAGAGAAGATTTACGCAGTTAATCAAACGCATCAGATTATGATATGAGAGATGCTTCATACCATGGTTTTCCTACACCTCTTTCTGTATATATAAAACAAAGTATTTTTAATTACACTATTTATAACTCAATAACGGCTATACTAACTTGGCTAAAATTTAACCGGGTAGCTTAAAACCCAAAGACGGATATTGGATACTTCTTTTTCCGTTCTATTGCTAGGAAATCAGAAAAAAAACATTTAATTTTATCTCATATAAACTGAAAGGGTAAAACGAAGTTCTCCAGATCAGGTAGTCATGTACAAAATTTCTATGTAGAAGCCCGCATCTAAATATTTTTGAAATTAACATGCACTATTAATGTTCAATACGCTCGCGTACTATCAATGGACTTTAATTGTTCTGATAGCTTCTAGATGATTTATACGTCATATGCTTTCTTAATCTCAATTAGCTAATTGATAAAATCCCCCATGCGGTGATATAGGATGGAGATATAGGATTCGTAGTTTGGTCATGACGCTGGAGTGACTACGAATTTAGTATCCTGGGCTCCCCTTCTATTATTACAAATACTTTAGGGATTTTGATTATGTTTCAAAATAAAATGTATCTCATTGAAATAAAGATTTAATTACATTCGTTACATAATTTTACTTATATTAACTAATAGGTACATATTCTATAATATCTATATAGAACATTTATTATAAAGCGAATATATTCGATTTGGTCACATTCAAATTGTCATTAAACAAAAGGAGTCGTTTTATAAGCCTCGGGATTGCACAAACAAAAGTGACCTAACTTTTATCCAAAATCGCTTATATTTTGTGTCTGTCTAAACAAAACTTTTTATCAACCTTCAAAAGCTTTTGTGGCGGCCGACAGTCCAATGTTAGCATTTTCTATTATAGCTTAACCCCTTTGATCACCTTTGTGGTCTAGTAGAACTAAGTAGGGTCTCGGATTTATTACCGGGTCGGGCAACCCAAAAATGTGTTTTCAATTTTCTAGTAAACAAATTAGGTCGCAATAAAAAGCCGGGTTTGAGTTAGCTTTGCCAGCTATTACATTGTAGGACTAAGTAACTATGGCTAAACATATGTGTCCCGATATTACCTCCGCCTATCTCTTCAGGGATACAGTCGTAAAGATATTTTTAAAAATAGTTTTGTTTAAACAGCCGCTTTTATAGTTGAAAACCATTTATTGCTACGAATCAACTTATTGATAATGAATAATAAATTATCTTAGAAAATCTATTCTCAAAAGATTTTCAATACTTTCTATTCAACTAAACCAGTGCTTTTCAAACTGTATCATATATTTATTGCAAAAAGTGATAGTTTTATTGTTTAAATGGATGTATTTCAATGGCATATACTTAAACTATTGTACTGTAATAACATATTTAACAGTGGACACTAAATGTTTGAAAAACACTGGTTAGATTATTTGCCTAATTGCAAAGAAGGATTTGGTAATAATTGATTTAAGAATGTTAATGACTTGTATTACTTTCCTTGCAATAAGTTTTTACATGATGTAATATTAACATAAAATATTTCCATGATTCATGATTGATTTATATAAGTATCATTAAGTGGTGGAAAATGACTTAAATACGCAAAACCAACCTCGACATATAAACTCCTAATTAATTATTCACAACGGCATATGCCTTAATGCGATAGCATAAAAATAAAATATCCAGAATAAATTTATTTACATGTATACTAATAATACTTTAAACAATATTTATAATTCGTTCCGAAGTTCAGTTACATCGAAAAAGTGGGAACCAGTTTTACTTTGTACAATTGTGAAACTAAATAAAAAATCTACAAAACTTTATTATGTACAATGACAACAACAATAATCGACGATTGTAACTAAAGTAAGCTAACATAACAAATAATAAACAATACATATTAAATTAAGCTGGATTCATCAGCCGCTTAAATCAAATAAACATCGCTTTACAAACGATTATAACCTCAATCACTAATTGGAAGATACAATAAATACTTTTCGTGTAATTAAAAGAATGCTTCACATTCCTTCACATAAATAAACTAATATTATAGCCATTCTATAAAGTTGAATACTTATTTCTATTAAAATACTGAGCAACGTGTTCATACATTGACTATAAGTACTAATGACAACCGCCGATATCAAACGAAATTATTTATTACATACAAATTAACAAATTTTAAATTATGATCTGTGCTTTTAAGTTTACGAATTTCAAAAATCATTATACTACACAATAATCGAACAAATGCTTTTGCAAAATTATATATAGCTAGATCTACATTGTTTATAAACAAATACATAATTTTACCAATGTTCGCTTTTTCATCGTCATTGAACACTGAGCCACTTTTTAAATAGTCTCTGGTGATTTGAAGTAGCTCGCACCAATGGAGGGTTCCCATGGCTTACCTGAAACAAAAAAAATGAGATTAGATAATTCGTGTAAACTTACTTTTGCTCTAGGCCTAACATCTCGGCTTTAAGTTGGCAACGGCGTGAGTTTCTTACCATTAGGAAATCCGTCTGCTTGTTTGCCATCCAATATTATAAAAAAATGTATTATTACCATATTACATTATCTTAATAACCTAATCTAATTATTTGAAGAGCAGTAAAACTACAAAAAAACTATTTCGATTTCTATAAATATACATAAAATAAAGTATATTTCTCAATTTCTCTAGGGCTTCATAATCAGATCCAGACTTGGTGGAGACAAGCTAAGAAGTTCGTTCTTTCAAAAAGAAAATATATAAAACAATTCATAAATGACAGAGAAATCGATTAAATTACCTACATAAAGAAAAACATAGAAGTCGAATATAAAAGTGTTTTGGAAGTCAGTTAAAAGATAGTACCCGTATATTTAAAAGTATTATATAGAGTATAGAGCTGTACATATGTGGTTCAATAAAATGTACCGTTATTGAACAGCACTTTACTTTAGTACTCGTTTATCCTAAATATGAATCTCCCAACCTCAAAAAATCTTTAGTTAAAAAAAATATCATAAAAGAGTATAATCAAGCGATGACAGCAAACTATCAATAAAAAATAGTAAGTGTATTTGAACTGAACTAATTAGTAATTAAGGGAATAATTTCGAATAAAAATTCAAATGAGCTATAAAAGCTATTAAAATGTTTATTCAAAAGTATGTTACAGCGTTAAATTTAATGATTAAAAGTTCTAAAACTTCTGAATGGGCCTGGGCTATAAGAGTATCCTAAAAAGAATAGCGGTATTTAAATTACCGAAAAAACAAGGTCCAACTCGATAGCAGTTTCGATTATATCAGTGTCTCCGTCCGAACCCTCCGCTGCGTTCACACATAACGGCCGAAAAAAGAAAAAGGTTTAAACCAATCGAGATGAGGTGACGAAACGTTCAGTCTCATTATCTGAGAATTTATTAACGAATCGCTCGGACCGGAAAACCGAAATGTGAAAGAAATAAAAATTTGACCTCGCCCGCGGTCATCTAAACTTTGTACGTCAATGAAAAAAGTCGAACTGGTTTGCCGGACTCGCGACTGAATGAAACAGAGGAGGACTCGGGAATCATAAGATAAAAGGAAAGATTAGGACGCCGGAAAAAATAAAGTAATTTTAATGTGAAGGTAGTGTTGTGAATGAAGAGAGCCCATTGAGACTGCGCCCACGCACATTCTGAGTGCATTATCTTTGAGAACCAACTGCCGTGGAACGCACTCGGAAACAATACTACGCATCTAAATAAATTAACGTTTTTTGAACTTAGAACAATCATGGTTTAAGATATTTAAATAAGCTAAATAGAATCAGTTTAAGGTGAAATCGGCTTACAAATATGTCTATGTACCAAAATGTTCTGATACATTTTTATGAATTATGCATTAGCTAATAAGTAGGTCTTGTCAAATTGTCTATATTTATTACTTCATAACCAAACATACTTGATTTCCTAGTTTAATTATGACCATTTATCATGTCAACAGGTGTCGTATCGTTCACATATAATATTTTATGTGTTATAATTTTTTCACATGCAAAAGTGACACAAAGAAATACTAGTAATCGAATAGCACATGATACGAGTATGATTTCATATTTATAACCGGAATATTACGTATGGTCAAATAATCGAGTGATTAATAATCCTATGAACTCAGGTTCGATTTCCGACATAGACAAAGTTGGTGTGACGACTCGTAGTGTAATTTTGTCTCTTTGGTTTTGGTGTATAAAAAGTTGTAATACTTATAGACGGAGTTGACTAAAAGATTGCTCACAAATAATTTTCATAGAGAGGTATATTTTTCTAATGTGTCTATTTAATGTTGATAAATTTTCGACAAGCAATGGGCACAAATACAAAATTAGCTTTGATGTTTTCCATTTCGAAACAGTTTCAAAATTATTTTGACACTTGAAAACCTTTGTACAACTATTAAAACAAAATAAAGCTAGTAAAGCTGACCAAACCCCGTAAACAGCGGTGAAGTTGTGAAAACTACGAGGTTAGCAACACATTAGATATTCACAAAAAAGAGCTCACCCAAAGTAAGTAAATTATATTGCATATAAAACTAAGATTAATAGTTATGAATTTCATTAAATAAAATAACCGCTCAAAAGGGATTTTATTACAGAAACAAAAATACATACGGTACAATTTTAAATAAAATTGTTGGTAATTATAATAAGTTACAATTTCAGCCAATAAAAATCGTATGAAAGATGCTAACAATATTTTAAAGACTAGCAGAGTTTCATATTTTCTGTTACATAACCATTATTTTATCATTTCGTCTAATAAATAAAAAATCTAAATACATTTTTTGAAATAGATGTTGGAAAAAATTAAAACCAAACAAAAAATATAAATTTTTGAATTGTAAGTCTATCAAAATAAATTTTAACCCAACAAAAGCAAAAGCATTGAATTTTGCTATTTGATCTCCATACGACATGCAAAGTGAACTCATTCTAAGCAATGGTCATTAGGCTTGTCTTCATCAGTCATTTTATGCTTTGCTGATCTTGCTTCAATAAGTCAAGTAGAAACGAGTACATTGATATTGTTCGGTTGAACAAAAACAACGAGAATGTTATTTAAGTCAAAAACGAGAACTGTCGATTTCGGCTCGTTCTTTTTGGGGCTCCTCTAAAAGAATGCCGCGATAAGAAGTTATTTTCGCGTCATGGAATTTGCACGGCAAAAAGGCGTGAAAACGAAAATAATACAAAAAGTTATAGATGTGAATTTGTGAGCGTTCGGCTAAAACAGAATTCTTTGCGCAGCCTCCGTGTGCGGCGACGTCTACGAGGCGATTTATTGTAATGAGACCAGACTGTTCTAAGAAATCCGGCGAATACTCTCAGAAACGCGTGGCTAGGTGTCGGAACTTTTTTATGTCAATTGTATTAGGGAATGATCAGAAAATTTTAAGATTTTTAAAATCACCAACTTTTAAATTTATTTTGATATGATATTTGTTGAATGACTGAAGTAGACAGAATTAAAACAAAAATTAGGAGAATCGCAAGACATCGCCAGTAGTGAACGGATAAGACCTAAAATAATTACGATGATCATTTTAGATACTAGAAGTGGATTCCGTTGATTAAAAACTATAAAACACTGGTACGTTTGAGTTTGTTAATGGTATTATAACATTGATATTATAATATGGGGTATAAATCTAAAGAAATTATCTGTTTTCAAGTGTTTTTTTATTGCAGATTAGAAATATCATATATTTTAAGATTTACACTTTTTCCACGTTTGCACCTAACAACGTAAAATACAAAAGGGTCACATTTCATAAATTGAATTGGCAATAATTAGACAAGAATCCGTTTAAAGGTAGAGCACAAATATTAGAAAAAAGTTAAATTTATTTAACTTGAAAAGGTACAATAGAATCAACATAAATGTAATTTAGGCAAATGCGGAAGTAATTGAAAATAAGATGACAGATAGAAAGATATCATAAAAAGGATTGTTATTGTGTGTATGTACAATTGTCGCGAGGTTTAATGGTATTATTTAAATGGAGGAAGGGAAAGTGTAGGAGAGCTAAATGTAATGAGCATGATAATAGGATGAGTAGCATCGAGATATCTAATTTAGGCAGGTCAGCGTACGTAGGTGTGTGCGCTTCGCCGTGACACTGACAAATGACACAAGATTGCAATCTCGCCGCCCGGCCCTCGCGTCTCCCTTCCGCCTCGACGCGCCTCCATTGTTTTCAATTACCGACATGACACCCCGACTCAAACCTCCGTTACTAAACCACAGCTCTGTTTATGGTTCTTTCGATATCTCTACTAAAATCGTCGTTTACGATCTCTCATTTGAATTTAAACCACAACGATTCTCCTAAATCTTAGAAAGTGCATCGCTTTCGTCGCATTGTTAGAATTGATAGTTATTTCAATTCTTTAGTGTTAGGTCGTTTCATATTACTTTAAGTTTGTCTGAAGTATTAAAATAAATATCAATGTTTTAAGTATTAATTTTTTTTTTATTTATTTGTTATTCAATTATTAGGTATGTAATATTTTGATCGTAGTAAAAATAGGCATGAAGAGATTACTTAAGCCTCATTAACTCTACTTCTCTATTTATTCTGATTTCGATATATTCTGTGCCAAATCATTACTTTCTATTTATCATTTGCAATTATTGGTCTAAATCCTATAAAGTGTAATCGTAAGGCGTCAGTAAATTTGTTTAACGTATTACGTAACGTAGAGATTTTCTTTCAATTTAATTTTGTATTAAATTTAACTTAAAATACCATCTGAATTAGGAACATTTGAAGTATTCAAGCCACTATTTGTCTCCGTTGTTTTTATATACCCACACAACATTCACGTAAAACCGGAGTTACTAAACTACAACTTTTGAAGTATTGTTTTGGATCATCGGTTAATAGTTCTCATTTGCATTTAAACAACCGTGTGTCCTAGATGTCCCTAAAGCTTTCGTATTTAATGGAACAGTTGTTAACTTTTAATTAAATTCATATCAATTGTTAAATTTGTATTTGAAATCATTACCTGTAGCTAAGAATATTTGAGCCTGTTAAAACTTCATTATTATTGACCTTCTCAAATGGAGTGTGTGCCTATATTCAGTTAGTTCTAATGAATTTTCAAGAAGGTTTAAAAAAAGTGATAAATTACCTCTTGTAGAAGGGTTTAAATGCCGCTGAACCCTCGTTGTGATGTTGATTGGGCTGGTGGTTGTTAGCATGGTGGGCATTATGATAGGGATCGCGCTGAGGCGATTGCTGATGCCGTGGAAAACAATACCCCGAGCCCCCTCCACTTCCAAGAGGATTGGCAACACTAGGTACTTTCATGTTGGGTGGCGTTTGGGGAGGAGTGTCTGTTTGCACATCAGGAAATGCAGCTGGATGCACACAAGGATGTTGCGCACCGTATTGAGCTCCTGGGAATCCTCCATATCGTCCATATGAGCCACTTGCGGGACTTGCAGCTGCCGTCGCTGGTAAAGCGAATCCGTTAGAGTTGCCATCAGCTGCTGAAGGTCGCTCAGGTCCAGGACCATAACCATGCTGCGGCCAAGGCTGCGCTGCCGGTGGAGGCGTCTTACACGCTGCTGTATCAGCCAATGACCAGATTTTTGGCTTGGATGCAGGAATCGGTACTCCACAATCAGAAGTAGTTCGTTTCGCTTCTTCTTTTATGCCATAGCCCAGCAACTGGCTATGCATGCCCTGCAGCAAGTCGTCGCCTTTGCGCTCGTCATCTGTAAAGATAATCGAATTCATGGATCACAAACCACGTATTTACCACCACCTATAATATTTTACCAAGGGATTACTCGCAATAGCCGATGCCGTGACTAACGCTACAGCAATAAAACGGGATTAGACTATTTCGAAAATCGATACATTTGGTATTATATCCAACGTGACCGTTATGGACGTACGTTTTAGCCCATAAGAAGTGGTATCACTGAATCCCTTTGGAAAAGTCGTGTGAAAATACGTTTGGCGTGCAGTGACCCATTCGTTAAGTGGTTATCCGATTAGCGAAGTGAAAATACCACTTTGGGGCGCGACACCCCTGCCGCGGGCGATGCTCGATCCCTTTCGTATTTAAGCCGAGCATTTATTTCGCATTTCCCGACTCGCCCCGCGGCACCGCACTCTTCGCGGAATGTGCGCTGCGACCCACACAATTAATGGTCAACCTCGATTCTCGTCGTTTCCATTTAGCCCCTTTCAAATATTTCTCGTACTTTTTGTGTGAGTTTAATTGATACTATGAAAAGTTACTTACTAGTTAAAGTGATGCTTTTCCTTATCTACTTTCACTTAAAATTAACGTTACGAATATTAACATAACCGACTATCATCAAATTAAACCTTAAAAAGCGTTGGATAGAATTTGAGACTTATATGATTTACTTAGATATTTGCCTATAACGATGTTTTATCAACCAATTCTGCGTGATCATAGAAATGTACATACAACATATACGTTGATTGATTAATATGCTTTAACATCATAACTTTGAGAAGTGAATCAGATTAGTCAATAAAGAACAAATGTATGAAATATCTGACCCCCGTACATTATTTTCAGAGTATTGTAAGGGGTTAGCTATTTCTTAAGTAGAGTGAAATTATAATCTAATCATAAGTCTAAATTAAAGTTGATTAAATAGTATGCACGTCTGCAATAATGATATTGTATCTTAAGTCTATGTTTAAAGTCGGTCTTTAAGTCTTTTCCATGATTAAAAGGATGTTTATTACCGACACTAAAGATGCAACCGTACAATTAAAAATGAATGTTTATTCAACAAAATTTTATAAGGCTCTTAGTATTATCATAATACCATTTTCCGTTGTAAAGTGGCTTTTGGGCGCGGAGGGTTCTGCGAGTAATGAAATTCCTGTACGCAGCGCAGGGAGGTGCGACCGCTCGACTTTATTCGCTTTATTCCATTTAATGCTGACTGCTCCTAGCTTTTAAGAGGGGTTATCCGCCTTGCCCTTCACAGGGGATAAACAGGGCCACTGATACTCGGCGCGAAGATATTTATCCGGCAAATTGTTTTAATTTTCATTGTATTAATCTAATAAAGACCCACAATGGCGGGAGATAAGCTAAAATTGGATGATTTCGTAACATTTTATTTATACAGCACGCTCAATGTGTACGTTAACATAATTTCTTTACAAATTTTAAGGGTCGTTTTAGATTCAATTTTTTGGATATAATCTAAATGATTAATTTATTTGTGAAATTGCTTTGAAATTTATCGGATCAAATATTATACATCTTGTTATTTTTCGAGTATAACTTTCGGTTTAAATATCGATTCCCTACTCTGTTTATAAACACGTTTTGTGCATAATGTAACCAAAATAATCCTTGAAGTGTAAATAGTATAATTAGTATACAAAAATTTTGAAGACAATAGAACCTTTTATAACAATTGTAGCCAGTAATAGAAAACAAATGACATTTTAGAAAGTACTCTCACAGCTGTACTCAGAGACGTCAGTTGTCTTTTAATCAGTCATTAAGTCGATTTCAATACAAAATCTTGTATTGAAAAGTTTGCATGAAAAACAAAACAAGTTTTGGAATTAACAATAATGTATGATCTTATACGTAAATACTAGCCCTCAAATACTACAATTTGGCTGTACTAAGTTTATAAGTAGAGCTTGAAAATTGTTAATTAAAACTAAGTTAAACTACTTAATTGGAAATAGCTCATAAAAATAAACTTTCACTTTACATTACTATTTTCAAAAGTAGAATGAATTTTAAAATGAATGAAATAAATTTTAAAATAAATGGTGCATATATTAGTAATATATGCATGAGTACCACGAGTACATTGTTTATTATAAATAATAGTATTAGTTATTCTAGTATACTTTTTAAAGTACTTATTGAAAACACAGCTCACTGTTCCCGAAACTTATTTAAAGAATTTGTTAATTTATATGTTGAATTTGATAATTTCTGGAACCTTATTGAAATTATTCTTAAGTTTAACTGTACTTAAATACAATCCAGGCGGATTGAGTTTAAATTCTGTTAATCTTACTAACTTACTTGTAAAACAATTTAGACGCTTATTATTAACTAAACACTATAAAATTGTAATCTAACCAATTACACGCTATACGTGGATGACGTCGCAGTATGTTACTGGTTCAAATTCGAATTTGAGACAGTGTTTAGTTAAACACGTGTTCAACTAGTGTTTAACTTTTTTTAAGACATATCAAGAAGTAAAATAAAGGAAACCGTTACTTATCTTACTACTTAATGAGTATTAATACTTAAAACTGGATTGGAAACTAATTTTATCAAAATATAAACTGAAACACAAACCATACACCAATAATAATAACCTTCAACTCATCCAATTCAACGCTTCGAAATATGCAAACGATAGATTTATCCCTTAAAAACGCTAGCGGGCGTAGGTGGCGTCGAAGCTTGATACCTCGAGTGGTTTCCCCTCAGCGAAACCGGGGGCGAAGTGAGACATAATAAAAACTCAAAGCCGAGGGATGCTACCGTACCACCCCCCCTTGTCTCCTACACTCCACACTGCACTTTGGACGAAGTCGCTGCAATTTATTACACCGTGCAGAGCTCACTTGTTCTCTTGTACTTTTCCATTAATGTCCGGATTAATATTTTGTTTGCAATGCGTGTGCTTACGACAAAAATTAACATTTATTGGTGGGGTCCGAAAGCCGAATAGTTTTATTCATGAGTGGCTTAGCCCTGGACAGTTTTTGTTTACCGACGTCGTCCTAGGGTTTGCGTGTGAAAGCTTTGATACTGCTTTGTTTGAGCGATATCAAATGATATATTGCATGTCGTGAACATTGACATTTAGTAAAAGAATGGTCGTGCATGTTCCTGGCGCACCATGGTTTGTTTGTTTAGGTGCTGGCAATTGAAATGGCGGATTTAGAGGACATAATTTCCAATGTATGCCATAAATCTGAGTGTTAGTTTATGCGATTTCTTTATGGGTTTGAAAGTGGCGATGAAGAGAAAACATTTAATGGTATAACATAGATGTCGTAGTAATCATGACAACTGGCTCTTGATGCTCTCTGTCTACGCAATGGATTTGACGTTGAGATAAGACACATAACTAGGGCTTGGAATAATGGTATTTTTGGGAACTGGTAGTAGGTATAAGAAGAAAGGCCTTGAAGCGATACCAGTACCAACGGTGTTACATGCACCTACTGCTAGTTTCGACTACCGGTACCGACTTAGTATCGGTACGATTGGTTTAAGGGTTTAATATAGGTACAAGTTCAATATTACAAGTACCAGATCTTATAAATTACGTAAGATTTATTTCTTCAGTAGAAGATATCTCTGTTCCTACTTGACCGGTTTTGATGATTCTTACAGATAAATTAAAAAAAAACTGAAATTGGCAACTTCGCACTTAACGGGTACCTTTATTAGGTATTTCATCGGTATTAGTCTAAATACTTGCTAAGTGTCGGCATCTGTATATCACTATCGGGACGGTACTGGTATTTCAGAGAGAGACAACGCCCACTTTGTAAGATATATCCAGGTATAAGAATGGCAAGAACTAATAAATAAAGGTACAGAAACAGTACTTTTGTATCAAGTGTTATTAAAAAAAATATCAAATAGCGACATATTACCTAATAAACTTATGGCAGTCGGCTTTTGCAGTTTTACTGTATTTAATTATTTTATGGTATAACATTATGGCGAACAAGCAGGTGGCTTTTTATAGGTAAGAGACAACCGTCTTTACTGATATGTATTACAATTGGAATTGCAGGCAACATCTGTAAGCTAATTGTCTACCCTATCATAGCATGGAACAAGATAAAGCCACCACTGACGCCATTGGAAAAAAGGAAAGTAGCAATTAATCGCAGCGGGATGCTATAGAGCACTCAACCACTTAAAATTACTATTAAAAAAACTATTGAAAAATAAGACTATTGGATAAAATATACCCACAAAGTGATAAAGTATATTGATTTTAACCCCCAACAATAGCTAAGGGTATTTATTATCAGTTTGAATTGTCTGTATTTGTGTATGTCTGTCTATGGCATCATTAAAATTGAATAAATTGATCGATTTTATGCGTATTTATTGTTCTAAAGCTGAGTTGATTATGATGGTTCTTAGCAACATTACTTGAATGTTTGGTGTCATGTCAGGATCATGTTAGGGGTTATTTTTGTGTTATGTGGTAATTGATTGACCGCTTTGAGAGTTGCTTAATAATACTAATTTCATTGCTTACTTAAGAAATATTTTCAGTGGCCAATCTGCAATTAGAGATAGACAAACTACAGTTTTATTGCTAAGATATTTATGTTAATTATTCAAAATAGCAGTGGTTGCCTGGTAACTGATCTAAAGTAATCCCGTCTCTTATCTTAGTAAATTGAAGTCGGTTGTGCAGCCTACAGCTTAATTATGTACTAGTTTCATCACCTCTGTTGTCTAGTGGCACGGTGCTGTCGCTCACTACATAAGGTACTGGGTTCGATTACCGGGTCGGTCATTAATTTTTTTTTAAATTTTATTATAAAATTAACTTTATCCAGGATTTAATAAGTGTATGATTGGCGATAGGTTTGCTACTTACCATATGCGACTAATTGTGGGTCACCTTTGAAAAGATCGGTGATAAGGAAAAAAAGGCTTGAATATATTTTTTTAAGATAAACTAAAGTCAACTTTGTACGGTTTTTAACCCTCGATGGTAAAAGAGGGGTGTTATACGTTTGACATGTCTGTGTGTGTCTGTCTGTGATATAATTTTAAGACGGAGAAACAGATTTGATATATTCTTTGGCTTGAAAGCTGAGGTGGTCAAGATGGTTCATATGTTTGTCTGCGATAATCGATTTTAAACTAAACTTCTAAAACGGTTTATTTCGATATACTTTAATTAATAATTTGGCATGCAACATTAGCTAACATTAAATGATATTATAATCATTTAAAATTAAAATATGTTTTACATTTATTTTATGATTGATAGTGTTTTTCTGCGTTTAATTATCTACAGTAGCATCAGGATAACAAACATTGAGACTTATGTGAGAAAATCACTGGCTCCGCACGTGCCAGAATGCTACCAAATAAGGGTGTCTTATTGTTGGTTTGGTTAACAGAGGGAAAAACGTAATTTAACAGTAAGTATCCCATTCGTATTCATACGTTTAACATAAATAAATAAAAGGCAAACGCTTCGTTTATTGTTTTTGTTATAAGGCTTAAGTAACGTCTTGTTGTTAAGAGGATGTAATCAGGATGATTTCTTAATCTTACTATATATTAATACGTGATGCCAAAACTTTGGCCCTTTTTTACGAAACTTGCCCTGACGGAGGAGCATAAAATTTGGCACACTTATATTTTACATGTAGGAGCAGTGCAGAACGCTAATATTTTTAAATAATAATGCTTCTAAAGTACATTTAATCAATAAATAAAACATTACCCACACTACCATGCATTTGACACACACAAACAAATATATTGATGTTGACGATAAAAGATCACAGATGGCGCACTAACTATTCAGGAAACAAAGTAGTTGGTCTTGAGAATTGAATATGGCGTTCTTATCAACAAGATATTAAAATTTAGATATTAAAATGGTCGAACTTCGACTAATGGGCGACCACTAGTTATTTTAATATCATTATAGGTATTTTTATTTTAGCACTTGCCCTGTACTTTTTGTTCTCCAAATTTTAAAGGAAGAAAAAAACCGCCGCGTTAACTGCAGCGATAACTGAATTAAAGGTTAAGAAAAGAATCAAAAATTTCGACACAGTACTATAGCTAAAGAGACCATAGACCATTTAAAAAAATCGATAACAGGAAAGTTCGTATAAAAATCATAACTATTTTACTCTAAGTCGCGGGAAAACAACTACCTAGTGGGTAATATTTTTTTCAAGTCAGTATATTAGTTTCCGGACGTATTGAATTAGCAAACCGCCTCATCGGTCGAGTGGCTAGCGTACACGCTTAACTACACCGACTAACCGCGAGGCTCGGGTTCGATTCCCGACAGGGGCAGGCATTTGTGTGATGAACATTTAGATGTCTGCATTTCCGGGTTTGGGTGTTTATTAAATTAATTCTAATATCTATTTAAGTATTTCTATGTATTAGAATCGTCGACTAACACCCATAACACAAGCATATAACTTGCTTATTTTGCTTATTTAAATTTGTGTAACTTGTCCACGGATATTTATTATTATTATTATTAAATTCAGTACAGATTTATCTATTATTTGGGTAACTGTGATACTGGAATTTGCTTTGGTGAACCTTGTTAAGAAACCATGTCATTAGCAATTATTATCTGTTTAGCAGATGTCCATAGACAATAGTGGCTATTTCCTATCAGGTCACCTACCAATACGCCAGTTTTTGAAGGGAAACTATCGTCTATCGTCGTCTATATATCGTGTATGAATCGCACACACACCTTTTTTTATGAAAGTATGAATATTTATTATACGTATTCGCAGCGACTCGTCGGAATTGGTACAGCGGCTTTGCCTCTTTCTGCCGTCATAACGTCAGCGCTTGCCATTGACGTATACCGGTTCGGAGGATAAGGTACCCGGTAAATTTACTTTTGCCCAAGGGGCAACATCCCGGTCTCAGGTTGGCAACGCATTACCACCTTTGGTGTCTCTAGGCAGCGTAAATTTCTTACCGTCAGGAAATCCGTCTGCTTGTTTGTTCTAATATCATAAAAATAAAATAAAATTATGATATTCAAATGTTCGAATATTTGGATGTTTGTCGGTATGTTCGTTATGTAATATGAAATGGCTTGACCAATGTGTAAAAGAAATTAACCTTAAAGCCCGGTGAAGTTTGTAAAAACCGCGAGGGTGGCAACACATTAGTCATTATAAGTGCTTAAATTCAGCTTCTAAATGCTTTTTTTATTATAAGGAAGTACATAAACATAAGGACTTTCTGATTGCAAGAAATAACTACTTAGAGACTGTGATCTTGCCGACTACTTTTATGGAGGGGAAAATTTGATTAAGATGTTGCCTACTCTCTTATTACCAAGACCTATTTTTAATGTAGAAAACTAAAAGTTACCTGATTCTATTTTTATTAGTTTCTTTTGATATTAGTTAGCCGTATGACAAAAATGTAATTTGTGATAATGACCACCCATCCTAAATATGACCACTCTCAACGTGGCTCGACTGATATTTATTACGATAATCGAATCACACTTGTGCGTTTCGGATGGTATCCAGAACGGAAATATTAATTAGGGTTAGTTACTCAAGAAGATAAAAGTCTTAAATGGTGTCAGCCGCCTTATCTAGATAAATATCATTCATGTTTTATGGACTTACTTACGGTAAGGTTTATTTCTACTAACTCAGATGTTCCCTTAATGTAGATTATATGATTGCCTATATACAGGATGTTGACTATATAATACAATACTCGTGTCACAATGTTAATTACCGTATTCCTCCGAAACGTCTTTACCGATTTTCTCCAAATTTTATATGCATATTCAGTAGGTCTGAGAATCGGCTACTATCTATTTTTTATACCCCTAAGTGACAAGAGCGACTAAAATCACATTAAAAAATTGCAGTACAATGGCTGCCGAGACAGCTAGTAATACACATATATAAAAACTAGCTGACCCGGCAGACGTTGTTCTGCTATATTTTTAATTTAATTTTATTAGAAATAATTTGGAGTGAGTTATCCTTATTACTTAGGGGTATGAAAAATAGATGTTGACCGATTATCAGACTTACTCAATATGCTTACAAAATTTCATGATAATCGGTCAAGCCGTTTCGGAGGAGTACGGGAACGAACATTGTGATACGAGAATTTTATACATAAGATGAACCCCTATTCCCCTTTATCATCGTATCACACCTGATAACTTTTCAATGATATTTATTTTCAGTAAAATGTTCTAAAAAATTATATCTATTTGAGTTAAATTTTTCAAATATTTTAATGGATTTTCTGAAATGAAACAAATATTATAGAAAACGGTTAAGCAGAACTTAAAGCTCTCAGTGTTGTAGCAAATCTGACTATATCTTATGTCTATAAGTAGGTATATGTGTATCACATATACCTATTGCCAGACATAAGATACGGTTATACCTATATAATGCAAAATGTTAACATAGTTTTTTATGTATGTTGCAATTAATTTTATTTTGCATTGGATAACATTATAATTCCAGTACTTTGTATTCACGTAGTTAAAAAAAAGGAAACACCCTTAATACAGAATGTTGCTACAATTTTATTTTCAATCGGTTGCTCTTCGCCTATATTTTCTGGTCCACCCACCTGTTGGCTCGCGAATCTCTACAATAGTTCGTAACCTCGCTTAACTATTTCAAAACTTTAAATCAGGTTCATTAGAAAAAAGTTAATACAAATGTACCTAAGTCAGATTAATAAGAAGTACTTAGTTTAAGAGCTGTGTTAGAAAAAAAACTTTTTTATTAACTGTTTATATTTATTTTATGAAATAACAAAAAAACATGACAAACATTGCCATGTAAAATGTTGCCAATACGAACCCGTATCGCAATTGTGTTAGTTTTCAAATGTCGAGTAGAGCCAAGTTTCTCCATCTAAACGCTCTAACTCTGATCTAAATTTACAACTTTGTATCTAAGTCAAAATATGGTCTTCACTATAAAAGTTGATCGGCAAAAAAAAACGCTCTTCGTAAAAAATAGTATAAGAATAAACTGTATTCAAAATAAAAACATTTTTTTTTATTTAGTACTGCTGTTTATTTAATAAAATAATAAAAACATATTCAAAAATAAAAATATTTTCCCATCAAAAACCTATGTATATATAAAAGGAAGCCGTGTAAGTTACACTATTTATAACTCAAGAACGGCTCTATTAATTTGGTCGAAAATTTATAAGAAGGTAGCTTAGTACCAGGAGAAGGACATATGGTACTTTTATCCCGTTCGAATTGCGAGGTAAGTAGGAAAAAACATTTTATTTTTTCCCATACAAACTGAACGGGTAGAATGAAGTTGCAGTTAGTACATAGCAAATATCTAAAAAGTTATCTAATGTCGTGTAGAGCCATGCTTTTTTCTATAAACGTTGTAACCCTACAAAACCTAAATTCAAAACTTTTGTATCTAAGTCAACATATGTGGCTTGATCATTTTGCCACTATGAGAACTACCTATAGTATAATATTAGTGGCCTCTGTGGTCTAGTGGTTCAAGTGTTGGACTTGACACCATGAGGTCCCGGGTTCGAATCCCTGGTTGGATAACAAAAAGAAAATTTGGTTTTTCCAAGTTTCTAATAAAAAAATGTTGTTTGTGGGACTTAGTATCTTCGGCTAGTCGTGGGTGCCCTGGTTGTGCCTCTGCCTTCCTCCTCGGGATATAGGCTTGAATACACTTTTTTAGTATAATACCCAAATAGAAAAGTAATGATAGATGAATACTTTTTTTACCTGACGGCCATTTGACAGTAGGAAAACTTTATTTTTAAATATTTTCTTACAATTCTTGGAAAACAAGCAGCCAGGCTCCCTAATAGTAAGAAATAGCACTAATTATGTTTATAGTATTACTCCAACCACAGACTTTTGGGTAAATAGCCGAACCAGTGGCCTTAACATTAAATCTTTTCTACCTACCTAACTTAACTTCCCACCTGAAAGAGAACATCGAGCCTTAACATTCAAAAAAACTAACCTAAAGTATGTCTTACTTTAGTCAACTGACTTAACTACTAGTCTATACCTACCACTAATGCTGTGCAGCAGCTGGCCCGGATCTAGAGCACTGCCTTCTCTATTCCTGACGCTAAAGTTTCAAAGCGTCATAGTCATCTGTATTGGAGGTCAAGGCAGCTAACAACTGTGTACACGTGGTTAAGATCCTGACTATAAGATAATGTCACACCAGTAACATCTATGGCCTCTTGCCATCAGATGAGCTGCCCGCTTGTTCTCTATGTACTGTCATAAAAATAGTCATAACTCAAAAAAAACTAGTCTGATGATAATCATATAAAAAAGATGATTTTAAAATTAACCTTTAAAGTAAGAAAATTCATACTTACCTTACAAAAGTTCTTGTATTTAAAAAAAAGCAAATCTTCTTATGGAAAGAAATAAACATCTTCTATATACACCTAGTGGTACATTCAACCAGAAACCAGGATGTTAGGCTTCTTAGCAAGTTTGTCAATTAGTGCGCGCGCTGTGTGTGTGTGTGTGTGTGTGTGTGTGTGTGTGAGAGAGTGTGTGTGTGTTTGTGTGTGTGTGTGTGTGTGTGTGCGTGCGCGCGTGTGTGTGTATGTGTATATGTGAGAGAGAGAGAGTGTGTATCTTAACGCCTATGTTCCCAAAGACGTTGGCAAAGGCACAACCAGGGCACTCACGATTAGCTGAAGATAATAAGTCCCACAATGTGATAGGTGGGGTTTGATGATTATACCAGTCCAGTTTCTATTAGTCGATATTGGTCATAAGTTTGATGCGTATCTACTTAACTAATTCTAAGCTATCTTCTTTTAAACTACGTTTAGTGCTATCAGATTAGTTTGTAAATGACATTTCTAAAAACTTTTAACCTACCTATTCCTCGGAAAAAAAGTCAAAAAGTTGACATTTCGGACTGACTTACGGACTGATCTAAAATTTCTAAAATGACATATAGAGTATATGTTTACTCATCATATACTTTACTATGACCATAAAAACTTAAAAAATATTCATAACTAAAATATTTTTATTTTTAATCAAATGTATTTCTTTCTTTTTTTTTATTATTCTCTAATAACTCGATACCTCAAAGAGGTAGGCAGTGGTACAATGGTACCCACGACCAGTAAAAGACACTAGTCTTAACATTTAATCTATCATAAACCCGCGATATCCAATTCAACTATCAAAGGAAAATGTCGACGTAATGACAGATTAAAAAATGACGTCTCTGAGTGCGATCGCAATACCTGAAATGTGTTAAGTGAGAAAAGTTGACACAACAGTCTTAATCACGTTATTTTTTGAGAACTTTGAATTTATTTTTGTTTTCCGACCCGGGATCTAACTTGAGACCTTATGAAGTCAAATCCAAAACCGGATCGCTAGGCCACAATTTAGTGTTAGTTTATAATAAAATTGTATTTATTACGTGTTGGTTCTTGTTACCCAATATCTATCAAACGCAGGTTTCTTATGTGACGAAGAAAATGTGAATAAAATTACGTTTATTTCAGAAAGATTCTTGTGACGCTTTTCACAATTTTACATACAATTTTAATGTAACTTTATTGTCCCTATCATAACACCGTTTGCAACACAAATTTTACGACCCCGGACGTTGCTAGAGGCAAGCGTTGACAACGCGAATCAAGTGCACTTTCGGCTCAACAATAGTCGGCTTCATTAGTGGCTTTACTGGCGTATGCCAACCGCTAGCCGTGACGCCCTCCACTTCCATTATCCCGTGAAGTTTCAAATAAAAACACTTCAAACCATCTTGCCAACAATGCTTATTATAATTTATGATTTTGACAACCAAAACCAAGAGGGTTTCCCACGTCTGTGTTTTAGTATCAAACCCATTACAAACACATAAGGTTTATGATACATTTGGAGTTCATGTTATGACATAGAAACGCAAACGATAAGGTCTACGAGACAAATCTTTCGATGAACGAGTACATCGTGAGACAAGTTGAATCCGACCTCGGTATCCGTGTACCTATGGAAGAAGCTATACGAAATTTGAGTTCGGCGCCGCCCACTTTACTACAAACAGGAAATCCGGGAGCGAAGAGCGGTTACGCACAGTTACACGCCTGAGACCACCCCCCCTCACGTCACACGCCCTCTCTCCACCCCCTTAACCTCCTCGCCAGTTCCCGCACACCCTCCGGCCCTCAACCGGGTTATGCCAATTCACTCGACGATTTATACACCGACAAAATTAAAGCAATTTCAAACGTTCAACGTTGTCTTGATTTAAACATAAAATACGCAATCACTAAAAAGATTTACGCAACAGCAATAAAGTCATATTCGCAATTGCAAGAAACAATCAATACAATAAATACAATTCGCATGGCCACACAGTTTAACGCTTAACCCTAAAATTCAACAGTCAAAAGTCAATCCAACTTAGCAATCAACAATAAATGAATAAAACATGTAAATTATATTGACGGTTGATTGTTGAGTAATAAAAAGAAATCAACTCAACACACCTTTACTCGTTTTAATTTTGTCATCTGGCTCCTTATCCTCGTCAGAGAGCATGGTGTCGTCATCATCGTCTGTTTTATTTTTCGGTTCCCATGTCATCTTGTTCTCTTTCTTGAGGCGACGTCGTGCATTGGCAAACCAGGTGGAGACTTGCGTTAGTGTCATCTTTGTGATGATTGCCAGCATAATTTTCTCACCCTTTGTTGGATAGGGATTTTTCTTATGTTCATTTAACCACGCTTTGAGGGTCGCCGTTGATTCTCTAGTTGCGTTTTTTCGTCTCGCAGCTAAATCGTACCCAGCACCGTATCTGTTAACAAACACAAGTTTATCTATATACTTAAAATATCACGCCTCCGGCCTTTTTAATATGACATTCGCATGATTTGACACATAATTACAGAAATTCGTATGAGAGCCACAATTTTGTGCATGTTTTTTAATTGTAACTAGGTAACTTTTTCAATCTTACGTATATTTGATACATCGGGTATGTTTGACAGCAAAAACAATAATTATTTAGAATAAACTAAATATTAACTAAAATAAATTTCATAGGCATAGGTCTAAGTAATTACTAATAATCTACATAAAAATAACAATGTGTTTTTGAAAAAAATATATTTAAAGAAACATAGAAAAGTTAGTCAAATATGAATAAGTGTTTATCGCTGATCAATTTCAACAATTATTACACAAACTTGTTGAAATAATCTTATTAGCAGATCGAAACAGTTTTACTGTCTATTTATTCCTCCCTCTCCCCCATTGTTATAATTATTTCAGAATCTAACTTCCTACATTTTATCTTAAGACTTTCAAACTAAAATTTGTTCAAAATGTTTATTATTTAAATTTATAAATAACTTTGCTTTTTTAAGATTAAAGGTTGAAGCTAATCTTCAAATGATCGTTTTTTATATTCTGAAACAACTGCATTTTAGGACCAATTAAGATGGTTGCTGCTGACAAAAAATCTTTGAATATGGGGTATGTTAACGCCTTGTTTAAGTATATTCGGATCGCTTCAAGTACGTTACATGTTTTTCTTCTACATAGCAACCCGTTTCAGCTTAGCACGGGTCTACAAACTACTATGTTAGTATTTTAAACTTAAATCGTCGCGAATTAATAACATTTTTAATTATTTATACGGGATACTCACGATCTCTTTTTATTTTATTTGTCGACCACGGCCTATGCAACTAGGCCGAAATATCGACAAATAAAATAAAAAGAGATCGTGAGTATCCCGTATAAATAATTAAAAATGTTACTATGTTAGTATAAGTATAAATCTTTCTCTTACATAAACTTATCTACAAAAAAACGCATCAAAATCGATTATGTTATTTATAAAGATCTAATTATACATAGGGACAGAAAGTAGTAAGTTTATTTTACACCATGTAGTGAAATATACGTAACAATTTAGTTTAAAAAAATGAGATAAACAATTAACTAACGACATTTTTTGTGAAAACTCAAGGATACGATATATTTATTTTTCATCTTTTTCACAAATCTATTTTATGCAATATAGATATACAACAAAACAATGTAATGTTAAAGAGCTATGTTTCTTCAGTTACTAATTTTAATATTCTATCATAAACATAATTTTATTCTATCCTAAATTTTATTTTAATAATAAAATTGTAATTCACATATATTATTTATTGATTTTTTAATTAAATCTGTAATAAATTTCACTTTGAGTTGTGTTTTTATTTGTAATTAATTTATCTTTATAAATATCATATTGTAAATACGCTAAGTAGCTTTGCAATAAATTGTCAGAACGTACCTATCGGGATACATTTAAGAAAGACATGTGCAATAAAAAAAAACAAATAAAGATATAACAACATGACATCATGTCAAAATCACCGAAAAATTACTTACGCGGCATTAAATTTAAGCGACGATATATTTTCCTACAGTATTAAAATTTTCAAGCCCCTTACCATTTGAATCCGAATCCTATACGTAATTGTGGTAAAGCTTTTCCTTATAGATCTCCAAAGGCCTTCGATTTTCTCGGATACATGACAAAGGCGCGGTCTGAAGGGTCCAATAAATATACGCAGCACGTGAAAATAGTTAAAAAAATACCTACCAACACATTTTTCGACACACAAATTGATACCATATAAGTTTGTTATAGAGTTTAAGATCGAATGACGCCTCAGCGATTTTTCGCACGTGATCGAGATGAGATTTGTACTGTACAGACCGATTTTATTTGTTGGTACGTTTTATTTATCAATGCGTTGAATGGATTTATTTTAACCGTCTATGAAAAATATGTCTCAGGACGAAATTGTTGTAACTAATGACAGCCTTTTGGCGTTACTATTTTGATATCTAGCTACATATGGCCTGTCCTTATTAGTTCACTATGGCCACAATATTAATAAATTGCATGTAAACTATTGGACATCTTAGCTAAAGTTGTGTACTTCTTATCTATTTACCACATTTTAATATATTTAGGACATTTTAGGACGAGCACCTGAATGAGCGACAGTATTTTTGTAAACGATGTTTTCTGAAAATTAAATCTACTCGTAGCTATATAAATTTAACGCAACCAAAACCCTCTGGCATTCATTGAAGCCGTTTCAGAGATTCAGAATAAAATATATTTTATGTTTATATGTTTTATTTTCATATATTTTATTAGATATAAAACGGATAAAATCGGACAGATGATACAAGAAAAGTATATTTATTAAGATCGATTTGGGTTCCATATGTTATATTACCAAGTAAAACTATATTTTAGAAACATATTTTGGTTAATAATAACAGTACTTATTATTAAGCAACTAAATAATGGAATAAAATAATATCTTACTTCACATAAACCGTACAATGGGTATTTTTGACGCGTCTATGCAAAGTTCAGTGAATTTGTAAGAACTGCGAGGTTAGCAACACATTAGCCATTAAAAAGACGCGTTATTTTTATGATTCTAAGATTTACAGGTTATATTATTATAAGACATTTTTTATGATATAGCGTTAAAAATACGTACGACCCTAAATTTTCCATACAAAATGAACGAGACTATCGAAGTTCGCCAGAACTGCTAGTTTTGTGCATAAAAGATACAAAATGTGTGGTTTGGTTGAGACATTATGTGCATGTTGGGTTTGAAGTCATCAATGTCATTTGAGGTCTGACACCTTTGCGGTACGTCGAATGTTCTCACCTCGTTGCATTCTGGGCGGCGCGCGTAGCGCAGGCGTGCGCGGGTTGGGCGTCAGTGCATTGGAATCGATTTCGGCGCCATCTTGCGTATTTGTACGGCTACAGACTAGACGGTTGGACGGTGAAGGACTGTGATTTTATAATCGCGTAACAGTTGCAGAACTATAATTGAGTAATCGAGATAAAAATAGTCACCCGGTTTCGGACTACTCGGATTCAAAATTTTATCTTTATCGATTCAGGCGATCGGTGATCGATTAAAAAAATACATATAAATAACAAAGTATTTTTGTGTGATAAAATAAGAAAAATTAAAAAATACTAATATCAAAAACTACTCAAATAAATAGTAACATAAATTTGATCAACACCCAGACATCTATGTTTATATCATAAATGCTACTCCCGTCGGAAATCGAACCCGTCGGTCGGCTGGTTGGTTGGTTGGTCGGTTAGCTGGAGTTAACCGTGTTCGCTAACCCCTCGGCCAACTGCAATTAATGTTGAAACCCATTTCAGGTTTATTAAAAGCAAAGGATTACCATTCGCCTTCTATTTCCTTTTATAGTATTATAAAATTATAAACTAATGTTGAAAACGGTTGCGGTCGGGCTGTCCGTACTGCTTCCTACATATTTGAGACTAGCGCATTCAATTCGTGGTATCGGAGGTTTTGAATCTATCCGATTGGGGAATTGTGGCTCACACTGGCTACACTGAAGTATTCGTACATAAGTAATATACCCCTCCAGGGAGACAAGGGAAGTTACAATTAAGCTTCGTTGTGAAATCACAAAACGAAACTTTAATTAACGGATATTTTGAGTAAGACTACATAGTACATTTTCAATCGTATGCATATATTTAGACTAAGACTACATAGCATTCGTATATGCGTTTGAGAATGTGAGTTTAAATATTAGTTTGATCATTTGTTTTTAATGTATTCTTTCCTTGGTTTTTGATAAGACTATTTGTAATAATAATTATTCTATCGCCTCTGTGGTCTAGTGCTTCGATTGTATCAACTGAAAATTGGTCAATTTTCTATCCAATTGTCACCTATCACAGTGTGGTATTGTTTCTGCGACTAGTCGTGGGTAAATACTTAATTTTAGCTCTGCCTACTTTTTCGTAGAAACAGGAGGTGAAATACCTTGTTTTTATCATTGCATAGCACTTTCATGTAATAAAAAAGAAATAGTTGACGATTCTAATAGTAAAAGGTAATTGTCGCCTGTTGACACTATATATGCTGTCGGCATGTTTTAACCAATTACGCGATCTCGCGGCTCTGAGTACGAAAATGGCGGGCACTGACGGTGAGACGACAAAAGTAAAGTGGCGCCAATCCTAGATAACTGCTGCACAGAAATCTAGGCTCATCAAAACATATCTACACTTGCATTGTATTTTTATCACATAATATTAAATTAAGTCATATAAGTATGACTTATTTTTCTGTTCCACGAAAATATTGTTTGTCGTTGTTAAATTAGGTAATTTTCAAGATATTTGTGTATTTTAAAATAAATTAGTCTGTAAAATAAAATTTTGCTGTAAATTTCTTGTATCATAAGGCCTAATATTCTTGGCTTATCGTAATTAAATAGTTTATCCAATACATTCTGTCTTTACGCAGAGGAAATAACACCTAGGCTTCTACAGTTATTTGTAATATTCATAAACGATAATTAAAACCTAGTAAGGTGTTTTGAATATTCATAATCTCTCCAAAAATGCCAGTTTTATTTCCGATAAATATCCGGTAAAAAATGTTAAAAAAAAGTCTATTGAGTTAATTCGTGCTATAAATAAATAGATTTTTATGGTGATTTTGCTATTCACAAACTAAACTTATTATAGATACATGCTATCCTTTTCAAATAAAACAAAACCAAAAGAGATGGAACATTTTAAACATGTCAAATTCTGATGTTTTTAATCAAAGTTTTCCTTACTTCAGTAGAAAAATCATGTACAGACTAATCTGACAGCACTATAAGTGTTTTGTCTCTTTCTATTACTTTTGTAGAAAGACTATAGCGATAACTTAAAATTATTTTCTTGGGTGTGCCACAAAATTATCATGATTGTGAAATAGAAAATTAAACAAATACCTAAATTACAAAAAATAAAAACGATATGCACTTATCACACGTTTTATTTTGAAAAGGTGATAGATATTTTAGTATACCTGTTACGAAACTTTTGCGTGGGAAGAAAATCACTAACTGTAGGAAATAAATACAAGACATTGAGTCATTTATATTAAATTATCTCATTGTCACGTACTATCTTGTAGGTAAAACAATCTTGTAGAAAAATAATTTATTAGGTAATTTTCCAATATATTTTATTCGTGTACAATCAAGTATTTATTCATTAATTAAATTAATCATTCGTCAAAATATGTAATCGTTCATCAAATTATGTATCTGTTTATGATTTTTTATTATATCAGTTATTTTATAAATCATTTTTTAAGTCATTGATACATATTTCAATATAAAATTACAAAATCTTTGCGTGTGAAGCAAATAGTTAACTTTAGGAAATAAATACACAAGACTGATTTATTTACATTAAATTATCTTAATACTAAGTAAATAAAGAATTAACTAATTTCCAAATATGTTTTGTTAGTGTATTTATCATTTATTAAATTAACCAGTCGTCCATCCACATAATTATTCATTCATCAAATTATTTATTTGTTCGTATTTTTTATTTATCGTTAATCATTTTAAACTTTAACTGATCTATCAAGTCATTGATACATATTTTAATATAACGTGTTACGAAATCTCTGCGAGCGAAACACATTACCTACAAAAACATTAAGTCATTTATATTAAATTGTCTTATGATTACTTAATATTTTATTTTTAATAGTGCTTAAATACATAAAGTCTTCGTTAATATCCATTAGGATTTTATTCATACGAAATCAAATATACATAAATGAAATTATTCATTCATCAAAATATTTAATCATTCATCAAATGATTGATTAATTCTTTCATCAATTCGTTAATTCAATATCTTAATACGCATCGATAAAACTCTCTTCCTAAGTATCCTTAACTAGAGTATCTTATTTGGTATATTTAAAATGTAACGAGGCAAATCGCTACACAAATAATTCCTCCTGAGCCCCGAGCGATGTAATTTCCTGCGTATTTTGATCCCAATGGTGCGGTACAAGTGCACCCTCGTCTCTTTTCTCTAATTTTTGTACGTTTTTCGAGACTTGTGTTAAAAATAGCCGAGTAATTTTTCATTTCGGCGCGGGCGTGGTACAGGCCGCTTCAAATAATACTCCAGAGGTACTTATGATACGCCCACAGTCACCGACTTTTGTTCCTCTTGTAGACATTTCACCGTACTTGCTGTTGGGCTATTTATTTCAACCGGCCAACTTATTGCCTACGTTTTATGAGGCCCTTGAGGATTTTTTACTTGAAAATGCACAATGTATTTTAATGTCATGACTCATTATAGTCACAATGAATTCCTCAAAGAATATATACTAGATGTTGTTTACGACTTTGCTTGCGTATTTAGCTATTGAAATAGTAAAAAAAGGAGGTAATGTTACGCTCAGCCTCTCACAAACATTATAAATAAATCTCACAAATTCTAACATCGATCGATTGTCAAAAGAGGGATAAAAAACACACTTTTTCCATTTGTAATGTTAGTCTTGATTTAGAAAATGTTCATCATTACATATTCGTATTTTATTGGTATATCGATGCATCAATAAGTAGTTTTAACCCCTCGACGGAAAAAGAGAGGTGTTGAAAGTATGACGTACTTGGGTCTATCTTTGGCATCATAACTTTTGAACGAATGACCGATTTCAACAAATTAATTTTTCTATTTGAAAGATGACGTCATCGAGGTGGTTTTGAGTTACGTTAGGTTTAGGAAAATTTTAATTTTCAAAAAAAAACGTCCAAAAAAAGGGTTGAAGTACCTATAACATGTCTATCCTATGTTCAAACAAATAACAATCAGGCTAAAATATAAAATTCAAATTCATGTATTTACAAGGTACAGTTTTGTTAAGGTCTAACTACCTACCTTTAAAGTTTTCTAAGAAACCTTATTAAAAGTTCTAGCCTATTTCCCCATTTAAGTAGCCTATAAGGACTTTAAGGTTGTATATGAAGAAAATTGAATAAGTCAATAATAAATAACCTTTCACTATCTTTTCTGTTCATATTAGATAGGGTAAAATTAAAATAAGTTAAAAATATAAAAAAATAAACAAAATTCTACTGACTGAGCCCTGCACTGTACAATAGAGATAATTTATTCATCTATATATATAAAAGAAAATGGTGTTTGTTACACTATTTATAACTCAAGAACGACTAAACCGATAAGGCTGAAAATTGTTTGGGGAGGTAGCTTAGGACCGGGAGAAGGACATAGACCACTTTTTATCCTGTTCGATTGCAAGGAAACTAGGAAAAACAACTTTTTAATTTTTCAACAAACTGAGCCGGTGGAACGAAGTTCGCGGGAACAGCTAGTTTAAAATATTTACGAGTGTTACAATAAGTGTATTAAATATTTTTGTAACAACTCTCAACGTAAATAAATTAAATTCAAGAAAAAAAAAACAAATTCAAAACAATAAAAAACATCATCCTATAATACAACCAGGACTTTCAATTGTGAAGAACCATATATCAGATATATTTCCGTACACATTTCTGCGTCGAACTATCGCTCCGTCTTTTTTACGCCTAAAAACTAATGTCGTTTCTAATTATTTTTAGATTATACACCGCCTGCCATATATTAAACGGAGCGTAGCTGAATTGTCAGCATAACTTCGCTTTGATGTATCATGATTTGTTTTTATTTCAGCCTCTACAGCGTGATTCATGGGGGGATAAATTTTCAAGTCCAATGACATATAATTGATGTCACATAATAGTTAATATGATGACTTCAAAACACCTGTGGTGTAGTGGTTCTGTGTTGACGTGGACTACATAGGGTAATGGGTTCGATTTTTGAGCCGGGCAATTAAAAAATGTTACATAAAATCTATATCTGTGTATATAAAAATTAATCCAGGTTTCGCGTGGGTACTGCATCACGCTTGAACGGATGGACAATTTTCGCTGATTCTTTTTTCGTTGCATTAGTAACCACCACAAGAAGGTTCATGTGAAGAGAAAATCTGGGAAAATTGAAGGGAAAATAGAAAACATGTTTAAATTTTCCCACACGAATTGTCACTAGCTATCTAAGTATATAAAGTTATCCAAATTCGCCGACTTGGCTAGTCTCTTGTAAAAACTTAAAGGGAATAGATAACTGACCGGATGGCGATAGCTTTAGAACCTTTGGCGATGCCCTGGTGAGTTACTAAATAAGATGAATCCGTGAGTGATGATTCCTAAATATGATAGTGATGAATATAATATTTTAATTATTTTAGCACTTTTTATGTTAGGGTTTCAAAACAAAAGGAACGGACATCATATCTTTTGCACGAATAGACCGATTTCGATGAACTACTTTACAAAGTATTTTTTTTTTGATTTTTGATTTTTGACGTGTTTTAATTTTACAATTATATTATATTTATATTAATAACTAACAAAATTTGGACATAAGCCATAGTCAGCAAGAGACAAAGGTTACGGCTTCAATTCCAGTTTATTTTTTTTGTTTTATTTTAACAGTTATATTATATTTATATTATTAACGAAAAAAAATTGGACAAGAGCCATAGTCAGTAAGAGACAAAGGTTACGGCTTTAATTATTGATTGCAGTGTAGTTTTTGTAAAAATATGAAAATGTAACAATAGCTTCTGTTTCCTCTATGCTGAACACTGAATTAACGTTAATAATAATGTAATATATTTATTTAAACTAGTAGTCGCCTATTGGTCAAAATTTGACCATAATAAATTTTATTTTTAAGTCATTAAATAAAGATTATTAAAATATAGTGTTCAAAAATTGTAAAGGTTCTATTGTTAATTATTATGTTTTTGATAAGAACGCCATTTTCATTTATTTAGAGTTTAGACCAACTGCTTTGTTTCCAAACAATATGAATATAAATAGTTTTTGCGCACTGTGTGCACTATTTTATCGTCATTAATATTTTTATTTATGTGTGTCATAATAGATGGTAGTATGTGTAATGTTTTATTTATGATTTAATGCCCTTAAGGGGCCATGTTAGCTAAAATACGTCAGCAATATACTGTTTTTTTCATACAAATCAATTATGGATCTTGGCGAAAAAATACACAAGATTAACATTAATATGCTTTACAAGACAAGTGTTTCCAAAACACGATTCATTTCACTTTGCTCGATAGAAAAAAATAAAAAAAATTACCCTTTTTTGTAAGCAAAACCCAACTGTCTACTTCAATTATGAAAATATCGACACCAGATTTAACATAAACATAGATAAGTGTTATACCTAAAAGATAACTGTTTCAGTTTTTATAATTTTTTTCAAATTACTTTTATAGTGTCAAAAATAGTGATTTGGCGCTTAAGACATTTACTTTAGAGCGCAATATTTCATACTAATCATGGAACGGGGGAGTGCGCTGATTAGCTCTTCTGGCTGACTAAGTGTGGGGCCTTAATAAACAATTTTTGAAAAAAAATCAACGTTCTGCACTTTTTCTACACTTAAACTATAAGTGTGCTAAATTTCATACTCCTCCAGTTTTTCTCCTCCAAGGGTTCTAAAGTTTTTGCTTCACGTTTTAATATTATGATTAAAATATTATTTACAGAGATTAAGATATCAAATAATTTACACGTTAGTTTAGTGTTCATATTTCAAAAAAGCAGCCGCATATATCTCAAATGATTTATTTTTTAAAATAAACTTCATTTTATATTAATAGATTTCTCTGTCATTTCTAAACCGATTTTAAAAAATATTGGTTACCTATTTGAAATAGTGTACGCTCAAAAGGTAATCCCACTGTCTCCAAGTTTGAATCTGATGATGCACCAAGTTTTAATCTGATGATGGGATCCCAGGGAAATTGAGAAAATGTTTAATTTGTGTTACCTAGATGATCTACTTATTGAAATCGAAGTCGGTTTCTTACAAGTTGCAGTTGTTCGAGATTAAATTTTTCAAAAACGATATAATATGTTTTAAACAACACAGAAAATGTATACCTCTCTTTTTATTACATGAGTCGATATTTAAAATTTCATTTTTTTAACAAGATGCCAACAAGGAGCCCTTATGATGTTAAAAGAAAACCGTCGCCTAAAAGCTACTGAGGACACGGTGAGTAAGCAAGTTGATGGCTCATCTTACCATCTAATACGGAACACAACAAGCACTGTCGCTATATCAGAAGTAATGTTGTTTCAATTCGAGCTAGCTGTGGTATACCCTTTTAGAACCATTAAAAAACATTCAATTTGGCTCGCTGCTCGCAAAGTCTTAATGGTAGATAAAAAATAGATTTATATACACTGAGCGCTTCGTCAGATGATAAGCTCGAAAACGTCAACGAAACGCGTCAAACGATCGCTTTTCGAAGAAAAACTCTGAATTAATCAGGCCCTAGTGCGAAATGGTTGTAGTATCATTTGTCTTTGTCACACTCGCGAATAACTATATATTAAAATGAGACGACGAAAAACCGGGAGTGGTTACTCGGTCATTTGTCCCTTGGGGCAAGCACGCACTTTCGAACGCAAGAGCTACGAGACTTATTCGCACTGTCTGGCTCCAAAGTAATTTTAGGATTGAGTTAATTTTGCGTTTATTTCAATTTTAAATACCTCTGGTTATAAATTGCGGGAGCGTTTCGTAAAAGGATCCCGTCAAGCAGCTTTTCGGTTTCATATAATGTCTTTTTTAATAGAATGAATGCTACCAAATGCAGCTCTAATGTTTATGTGATTTTTTTATTTCACAGCCATCTTTGAGCTTTGATTTGATATAAAATGTGCTTAATTATATAAAAGTACATAGTTAAGGATAATAAATACTTATAAACTGGAACTTGGTGCCATTTTTATATTTCTTCGTTTGCTTTTCTTTTACGATGCGGGGCATTAATATGGCATAATTTTTGTGTATGAAGACAGCTACTTACATAAATATTTAAACAGTTTACTGCGATGTTATTGTAAATATAATAGTTTCATAGAAGCGTAAGCTTAATATTTAGGCAAGAGTAACTGAAAATCTCCTCCTACTTCTCCTACTGCGTCTCTATCTTAGGTTAGCTGTAAGATGTCTCTTGTTAGAGATAAGCTCGCCTTTTGTACAGTTTTGTTTCTCGCTGTCGATTATCACGTGTACAATTAAGTGTAAAATAAATAAACAATAACTATTTATCTATATGTTACTTAGAATCATGAATATTGTGAAAATTGGAATTTTGAGCATAGTCAGGTTCATTCTTTCTAAACCTGATGAACAGTATTTTTATTGCCTAACACCAGTTTTAATTTTTTTTTATCATTTAGAAGATTTGTCCTACAAACATAAGATTTAAATGACTCGTTGATTCTACTAAATAAATATTATGGAAAATAGTTGCCTCACTACAGCGTTTAAAAGGATTGACTGACGATGAAAAACATAGTTCTATGATCGATGAGCCTGATTTAGTGCTGACTAGACTGTATAAAAGACACCAAATATGCTCTAACTAAAACATCGTATGCAATAAACATTACACATTTATCCGACTTCAATCGAATGTTATTCCACTTACTAAGATAATATTTTGATTATTTTTTATAAAGTTCCATTCAAATCTTATCAAGAACTGTCAAAGAAAACCCTTCCTAATCTGAGCGGTTCTGTAACATCCATAACACAGTCAAATATAACTCATGAAACTAAGTAATGATATCTTCATGCAAACATCTGTCACCTCCTTACACACTAGGTTATCCTAGTCAAGGCAGTGATTGAGGAGAAACTAACAGCAAAACTTGACGTATGATGGACGTCTTAGAAACTCTTCTTCAAACATAATTCATTAAAGTAAGTTAATTTTAATTTGATTAGAATGTAATCCTGTCTTTCAATGTAATCTTCAGATGATCCTCCACAAGCAATGGTTTCGGGATTATCATTTATCCAGCTTGAGGAATGTGATTGAACGTGTGTACGTGGGTGTGTGTCTCTGTGGCATCATACCTTCTGGACGGAAGGACTGATTTCGATGTGGAATTTTTTTATTGATAATTGACATGATAGAGATTATTCTTAGCTTTACGTAATATAGGTTTCATGGGAATTTATTGCATTTATTTATAATAAAATTAAAAATTAACCTACAGTCAGGTTCAATGTTTTGAATACAAAAGATTATAGCAATAATGTTTCATTTTTACTAACACTAAATTTAAACAAAAAATAAATAAAGTACATTAGTTCTAATTTTAAAACCACGTGATTAGAAAAGCATTTTGGAATAACTGTAAAAATGTTCAGTCTTGTATCGAATTAATGTACATACCTACTCCTACATGCAATATGTCAAATAATAATTTACTATAATTAAAACTAATTTAAAAGTAATTTGGAAAACCTAAACACGTATATACATATCAACTAAAATTAAAAACTCGTTTCATAGACTTTGTAACTTATCGAACGCAAATTTTATGTTCATTTGATAAGTTTTCAAATGAAACTGTTACTTTAAATGAAGCTATACAAAATTGTGACTCCATTAACACTGAACATACACAGAGGGATACATGTGCACAGAATGACAAAATTCATTAAGTCCAACGCGAAAGCCAAATACAAACATGAGCCGTTCGCAATGCGATCCATTTATAAGAGATAAGACGAGGGCGGGATTATGTTAATCTGCATTGCTATATCTAAAGTGCCATAAATAGGCCCGGGCTAGGGCCTCTATGGCCCTTGGGACTTACCCGTAGGCAGCGAGTGTCGGGTCATAAGGGTAGTAGCCGCCAGAGGGTTGAAGTCCTGCTGAGGTCCACGCGGACATTTCACCACCGCCCTCCTTCAGCGCGTACGGGTTACTCTGGAAAAGAAAGTAGTAGTCTTTAGATTTTTGATAGATCTGTATAAGACAACAAATTTAATAGAAGTTATTGGTTTGTTACTTGAGTTTAAGCAACCTGCAACTAATATGCTCACTAATTTATGCTTATGGAAACCAGATTACGATCAAACCAGATTAGGAGCTGATAGCTTGATGTCATCAGCCATGGTTTCGTGTCTAGGTGGGTTCCTTAGCAGTCTATTATCACTGAGCATCATTTTATCAATAAAATAAACATATTACTGTTCTTTTTTTATTTGTGTATAGAAGTTCGTTAATACATTTGTTCTTTGGGGCTATTAAGGATTAACAGAATACAAAAGGTTTTCCATCATTCTGTGTATTTTTGTATAGTTTGTTTGGATCACTCTGCTAAATATTAGTTAGTTTTGATGGTGCTTTTTCGTAAGGTAGTTCACGATTTAGAGCTGGCCTTACGCAATTTTCGTAACGATCTGACGGAAGATTTTTGATTTATATTTAAAAATGCAAGATTTTTGTCTATATTCAAGACGTAGTTATAAATTGGGAAAAGCTTTTTTGCAGGTTTACTACGTTTCGTTATTTCAATTCTTTTATTGTCTTGTGAAAGTAAAACACATAAATTTAAATTTTGTATTTATACAAGTATGTCATCAAACCCTTCCAACCACACCACATCAAATCGTTGCTAAATTGTTTCAGAATCTATACTTTAAATTTTTTTTAAAAATTGTGTAAACTCTTCTAATGTTCTGATTTTGTAAAAAAAAAAATCTCTACTTAATAACTTCGCTTTACTCCAATCATGTCACATTATAAAATGCTAAATATACTTTAAAAACTATTTTATTTCGAAATGTTTTATAATTTTGATAATTTTATATGTAATTAATAACTTTATCAAGCTTAAAGCTCTTGTCAACTAGCGCATTTAATTAAAAAGCTGGCTCTAATATCAATCTCGCAGACAGTAAAGCCCTCAAAACTACGGACAGACGTATCGTTGATTTATTTGGGGGAAAACCCATTGGGATTAACTGTTAACGGCTGGTTAATATTGTATTAGTCTTGATACTTTGTATTACGATAGTACGTTATCTGATCACAAATAATCTTAATCCAAAAGTTTTTTTGTAACTGTAAGACGAAATAGCAACATATTTCTAATTTCTATAAATTTAAAAGAAAGAAAAAATTTCGCCCCAGACAGAATTTGAACCTGTAACCTTTCGTCTTAAGCCGACGAATGCTCTAACCAATTGAGCTACTGAGGATTCAAGTCCCGTGGCGAAATTTTTAATTCCTTTCTAACCCGTTAACGCGGGTAGTTATGCCCTATAGATACACAATTCTGAGTACCCACCAAATGAGTTCATCATTACAGATGAAATTCACATTTTAGAATGGCCATAACCTTCGTTTTTCGCAACGTATTTTTATTTTTTTAGCACTTGCCCTGTGGCCGAAAAACATTTAGCTCATAGATAAAGGCAAAACAGGAACTCTGATCGTAAAAAAATCTTACTTATAAATCTTATAACTCATAGACACATAATAGTGCGTTACCTATCTGATACTGAGTTATTTAGCCATTTGTGTAAGTAACCAGCCCATTGTGACGACCAACAAGTTAGGCAATGGCACCAATTCGGGCGTTCTTTGCACAACCTTGGCTAGTTCTAGTCACAGTGCTAGTAGTACCTCGCCTCAAACGAGCTGCTTGGTAGGAAATTGGCCTGTATTTTTCTAGAGGCCGGACTTAAAGATGAGGTAGATTTGAGTGTCGTCCGCGATATGATTTTGCTTTTACTAGAATGATTTTAATAACACATAGCTTGCTTCTGTCCTATATTTTTTAGAAATTCCATGAGCTTTTTATAAACTAAAAGTTATTATTAATTTTCACAATTAAGATTTATAAAATCAATTATAGGACTTTTTTAAAAATAAAAAAATAAAAGTGTTCGTTTGTTATTACGTCCTATATTTACCGCTACCTATTTCACTTTGCAGAAACATAAGTAGATACTACAAAAAAAGCAAAAGAAAAACAAGTTGAAACTTTAAGCCTCTAACAATAGACATTTTATAAACAGCAATATTTTTTGTAAGATTCAACAAACTATATTATAGTATTGTCGTTTAGCAGAGTGAAATAAACTATTGTGTAGTATAGAGTAGTAGTATCGTAATTTAACTAAAATGAGTTCTAAACTAAGCTGTAAGATAAAATAAAAAAATATACATTAGATAGAATAGCAATAGAGTATAGCGTAGTATAATGTAGCCTAGTGTAGCAGTGTAGTGTTGTCATAACAAAAAAAGTTTCGATATCCCAAACGTAGCTCAAAAACAATTAAACTATGTATGCAATAAAATAGCTTCAAATATCCAATTGCATCCAAATCACAACATAATTCCTTTCAGTCAATCGTCCGACAAATACGTTGGGCCAACTTGAATTTAATTAAAGTTAACTCAATAATAGGGAATGAACTCACGAACAACAATAAATGTCCCAAGTGTACAGACTGACATATCACTGGCGTATTTGCATAATGTATGGACTGAGAGGGTCTCAAACTATTAAGTTCTACGCACCCTCATCCGTAGTTAAACTGAGAGGGTAAATTTAACCCTCTTTACTCTTATTCGCATACATTAGAAGCATCTAAATTAAAAGTGTGAATGATTTGCCTCGGGACTATGTCCCTCGCTGTGGGCTGTTTGGACCTCTATAATAAAATGAAAAGCATTACGATACATATGGAATACTGTTTGGCGCGATAACTGAATAGAGGAAAGCTTATTTGTTCCCCTCGGTTTTTAGCTACAGAAAGTGGCAATGTTTTTGTTACGTCCCTTAGGGATGTAAATGATACATCGATCCTATGAATTATCGACATTTTAGACGATCGATGTTTTGTAACAACTTTGTTTACATAACTCAGAAAACTTTATTTAGATTTTTCCGTATTGGTCCTGGCTCCTTTGTAGAATATAGGACACTTGTCCTTCCAAGCACCTCATTAAAAGTCGCTAGTCTAATTTTGCTGCTACGACTTTGATTACGTAGTAGAAAGTTGTGACAACTGACCTTGATTGATAATGAATTACCACCATAACTGTCTTACTTCGGTTTAGAGATACATATTACCGGAAAACTTACTCACGCTGTAGACGGCGTTTATCACTTAATATACGGCTCAGGATTTCGTTTGCCTTCCAATGTATGGTATTACAACGTAATGTGTAATTTAAGCTGGTGTTTTTTAAGTAATTATTTGTAGTAATTAAACCTACTATCAATACTTTAAATTAATATGCTTAGTTGTAAAACACTTTTTATTTTAAATAATAGAACTACGCATTATTCTATACTTTGTATTAAGGACAAATTTAATGTAAAAGTAAAAGGCATGTACATCGTTTTCGATTTTATTCATTTAGTTATTTATTATATATAAAAAATTGAAATATGTAATACATCTTCAATATTTTTGAAAACGTTTTAAATTGATGAGTTCTCTCTGTCCGAGAGTATTGTTTAGTTATCGGTATTATGTATAACAGTAAAAATTAAAATTAATAAAATTTTATGACTAGTAAAATAACTATTATGCCATAGAAACAGACAAACAGAACACTGTTTTAAGTTTTTTTTTAATATTGTCACCTTTGTAGTCTCTAGCGATCTGGTGTTGAACTTCATGATGTATTGGATGCAATTCCCGGGTCGGCGAACCAAAAGAAATGTGTTTTGCCATTTTCTAACAAAAGTGAGGTTGCCCACGATTGAGTATGTTCCCGACTTGCTAGGCTGGCCACATAATCACATTGTGTGGTCTCCGACTGATCGTGGGTGCCCTTTTTGTATCATACCTGGCTTACTCCTTTGAGAATACGGATGTGAAGATATTTTTTGAAATATTATTACTTGCATTCAAAATTCATTTGAGTTGTTGTTTAAGTGTAAGTTCACTAAACAGTTTTAATTCAAGTTTATACCCTACACTTAGGATTGCCTTCAGTGATTGGAAACCGTAATTGATATATGTTATGAAAAAAAAACTCACTCATCGTAAATTAGACAGTTAATAAACATCGATATTCGATGTTTTTGCTTATATAAATTACATCCCTAATCTCTCATTCCCGATCGCTTGCGCATTGTTGACGCAAAACAAAAAAGTCTCCATCTTTTTAATTATCGCGTTAGTTTAATTGTGAGAGAATATTGCAATTATAATAATAATGATATACTTTGACAGTGATAGCTAACAAAGGTGTAGTATTTGTTTTTGTTAGGTATTTTCTTTGCTGTTTAGTATGATTTATAAATCTATTGAAGATATTAATACATAGTATGTCTGTATAAAGATATCATTATTAGGGACTAATCAACAAAGGAGAAAGCTTTTTGTTTACTGTGATGAATGCGGGAAATTATTATTAATTAAGTACATTGTCGCTGTGGTTCAATGTTCCGGTGCTGTAGTTTAATTAATAAGGTCTCAGGTTCAATTTAGTGTCAGGCATTCAAATTGCGTTATTTCAAGTTTCTAATGAAATAGCTTGCCTTGGACCTAATAAAACAAAGTGCTCTGTGGGTGATAGGTTTGCTATCTTTGTAAGTAAATACTTTCGGCTATTGGGCCAAACTTTGCAGGGATACAAGCGTGAAGACACTTAATTTGATTAGCATATTAATAAAGTGGGTAAAAAAGGTATAATGGGTCATTAACAAAACCACAGGTGATAGCAACTTGCCTGCCTATTCTTGACGCCACAATAACACTATCCTGTTCCGGTTTAAAGGATAGGGTAGCTGATATTTTTATATTAGGCCCGCAACTATAACTGACTCTCGTCATCCAGAGAGCAAAGTGTTTTTTTAATGTCTTATAAATAAAAAAAATAATCGTAATATAATTTATCGTAATGTTTAATAGGATTACAGTATCATTAATTTGTTTATACAGATTGATTTTACATAACCCGATAACATTTCAAATCAATCATGGTTCAAAAATGTTTTTTTTTGTAAAAAAAATATATTCCTTTTCATAGCGTTTATATTTATGTGGCATTTAAAAATTAATTGGCCTAGTCTATTTTTAATCCAAAATAAGGAGTTTTCGATGTTCAACTCCTACATTTTGTTTTGTACATTAATAGATTTCTCCTTCATTTCTCAACCAATTTTAAAAGGCGTACTTCCAGAATGGTCTTTTTGCCATCAAGTCTGAAACTAAAGGGAAATCAAATACCTAATTTATGTAAAGTAGATGATATTATTACTGAATTCGAAGTTGTTTTTTTGGAGATTTCAAAATTTGGATTTTGCATGCAAACAATGAAGGGTTAGAAATACACTTAATTACCAACCATACCAATCAACTGTTGATTATGAAATGTATTTGCCACTCTACTACTACTAGGTGGTGGTATCTATTAGATCACCATAGCAGTAGCAGTGTGGACTCATTAGGAAAAAATATTAGTAATATCAATTACCAACTAGATTTTTTACATTCAAAACCCAGAGAGATAACACAGGAAAGTTCTTAGTCAGTTAATAAAACCATGCTTTTACCGTTTAGTATATAATATACCAGTCCATTCCACTTCTCCGCTTTGCAAAATTATATTCAAAACTATTTAGCAATAATAATATTAGATAGCCAGTAGTCAGGACTCGTTTGTGATACCGCAGATTAAAATATTAAACCTACTCCTCATCTATTTAAATAACAATAAATCTTTATTTTTCTTGGTCGTCGAATTACTAATTTTTATAATTTTTAAGTTGTGTGAAATACTGTAAGGAGACGAATCTTATGAAAGAAAAAAAATAAAGTTTCTCCGAAAATAAAATAAACGAAAGTATAGTTTACCTAACAGTCACTGTCAGTTGTCAACTTCGATTTTTTTATTTTTATATAAGACTTAACAAAGTCAAGAAAGAGTCTTCAAGTCGGCTATCTATCCATATAATATATAAAAAAAGTAAACCTCATTTCACGTCATCGTCATGGCGGAACGGAAGGACCAGTTTTGCAAATTCTTTTTTTGTTGTGTTGGTATTTTTAGGAGAAGGTTCTTACGAATGTAAAACCCGGGTAAATTGCAGGGAGAATAGGAAAAACAATACTTTATTTTTTTATACACATACTGTAAGTAGCTGTAGTCAAGAAATACGAAATTTGCCGCATCGGCTAGTCTTATATAAAAATTTATTATTTTTTTATTTAACGGATAAAACAATTTCTTTAACATTTTTTGTTTTAATTATTGTCAGGAGAACATTCTTGTAAAAGAGCAAATGTTGTGAGTTTATCTGAATCAAATATTCATAGTTGCCTGATCTGTCTGACAAGGTATTTTTTTTTAAAATGACAGATGCATTGCTAACCTTGGGATTTTTACAACTTCACTGGGCTTTGTGGTCTGAGCAGAGTGCTCAGCTCGAGACATCATTATTTAGATCAGCCTTTCCCAAAGTGGGCGATAACGCCCCCTTGTGGGCGTTGGAAGCCTAGAGGGGGGCGGTATAAATCTTGAAAAAAATGATTTTTTTTAAGCTAGGCGCAAATATGTTATTGAGGTTATTGACAAGAAAAAAGGGGGGGGGGGGCGCTATAAAACAACTGATTTTCAAAGTGGGCGTTACATGAAATAAGTTTGGGAACCTCTGATTTAGATGGATTGGACTGTTCCCTACAAAGCCAGCAACAAGGGCTGGCTCCCCGGAGACCGTACCTCGAATTGGTGCTGCATTCTGGTTACTGGGTGGACTTGATGGAGGCGCCGGCCACAAGTGAGATCTTCGTCTCCGAGACCGGTGGCGACTGTGTAGTGTAGTGTCTTGAGAGTTTAAGGGTCTATAGTCACATTTCCCTTGGTCTTATTACGCATTAACATATGGACCAATTTTTCAAATTAATTATAGCTACAATTGCTATTAACAGGATTGATAGGAACCTTCTATGAAAAATTTCTTTTATTGTAATTTAATATCTATTCATAGTTGAGACAGCACAAAGTTAGTTGTATTAACTAATAGCATATAAAAAATTAAAAATTAGTAGATTACAATAAAAATAGGACATTTTCTGAAATACTCAACGTTTTTGAGGCGTTTATTAATATTTACTGATATTAAGGGGAAAAATTAAAGACTTCACATTCCACATTAGCATGGTAACTAATGTCGAAGGAAAATAACTTAATTATTATTCTAGGCCGGTATTTAAAGGTAAGGAACCTAGGTAGTTTGTATTGCCATTGCAAAAACAAATTGGTTGCCAATTAGGTTGGCACGCGTAATTATTATCGCTGATGGCGCGGTAGTCGAAAATAAGAGAGACTATACATTTGTCGACTTCGTTTATACAGTGTTATTATCAAGTTATATCTTCACACGCTAGCGCTAGTGTTTTTATTAATACACACTTTTAATTTTATTTTTTGCAATGGGTGAAATGTATTGTGTTTGTTTTTTGTAACGTGTTGTTGTTTTTTTAAGATATTAAAAGGCAAACAAGCAGACGGATTTCCTAATTCTAAGTAATTTACGCCCCTAGACACACAAAAGGTGATAATAATGCATTGAAACTTGAGGTCCGGATGCTAGGCATCGACCAAAAGTAAGTTTACTGGCTACCTTATCCTCTGAACCGGGACACGTCAACGACAAGCATTGACGTCATGAATAATTACTTATATAAATAATGTTGATTTGATGAGTTGGTGCGGAACCCAGTCAGATGTCACAGTGGTAGTGACGGTAAGTCGATGCTCGCCTTTTACGAGCTATCTGGCAGGAACACAGATGGTCTATTCTACAAAGGAGCCCAGACCAACATATTAGGGATATTTTTTATACTTTTAGGAGTTATCTTACACACGTTATTTATTTATCAATTGTGCATAACCCGTGGTTTTTAAAAATACTTACACCCCAAAACAAGTGAAAACATTAAAAGTAAAAAATCTGGTGTAAAAAACTAAAATCTACTCGTTTGAAGCTAGTGGTGGTAATTCTGCTGTTCATAAACTAAACTTCTTTTAGATGTATGCTATCTTTCTCAAATTAAACAAAAACAAAAGATGTGGCACGTTCCCCCGTGTTGGTCCGGACTCCTTTGTAAAATAGAGCATCTGCCTTCCTGTGCCAGGCAGCTCGTAAAAGGTGAGCATAGGCTTGCCGTCACTAGCACCGTGACATCTGACTAGGTGGTAGAGTTTCGCAGCGACTCGTCCGGATTGGTTCTACCGCCTTACCTTTTCCTGCCGCCATAACGTCATGACATGTTCCGGTTCAAAGGGTAAGGTAGTCACCGGTTGGTAAACTTTCTTTTGCTCTAGGCCTAATATCCCGGCCTCTGGTTGGCAACGCACCATTACCACTTTTGGTGTCTCTAGGCGGCGTGAATTTCTTACCATCAGGAAATCCGTCTGCTTGTTTGCCTTCCAATGTCATAAAAAAAAGACATGTCAGATTAGTCCGAACATGTTAAATAGCGATGTTTTTAATCAACGTTTTCCGGGTGACAGATTAAACGTCTGTAGAAATGTCGTATACAGTCTAATTTGACATCTCTAAAAGTGTTTTGTCTCTTTCTATTACTTTCTTTGAAAAAAGATAGCGATAACTTAAAATTAGTTTTGTGAGTGCGCAACAAAATTACCACCATTGTATATACACCTTTATATTTTATCGTAGACTTTCCAATTATGTTAAAGTAAAACAAAATGTACTGTGAATTTGACATCGCGACTGAATCGCGTAAGACTTAATAAGTAATATTAAAATCAACCGGTAATTAGCAAATTTGTAGTCAATATCCGCTTTTAATAATTATCAAATTAAAAGTTTTCTATAACCGTCAAAACACATTTATTCGTAAAGTAGCGGAAAACGTTAGCTTCATAAATTGAATGAAAATGGGTAGATTCGTTGAGGAGTTCTAAAGCCACAAACAGACACGTCAAACTTATAACATCCCTTTTAGCTCTGGGCTTAAAAAGCAGAAACAATCCCAAAACTTCTGACTTTATACAAATGAGGTTTGTTAAAGAGATTTTTCTGACTTGCTGAGAAATAACAACGAATTCCAACAAAGTTACATACATAAAATAAATGTCTACATCCTCATTTGAATATATCAATTAGATGCAAAGGTCATATTTAGATCAAAAGCCGCAATTTGAATTATAAATATCATCTTAGATATTTATAACGCCTAACAGGATCTTTTGATCCAGAACACAAATTCCTATTTATACATTAATAACCGCACATTCAATAGCCATTCAAAAAATGATAAATTATTCTTACAAATTGAATTAAATATAAAAAAAATGCGAGTAGTAATTGATAAAGTATTACTTAAGATTCTCATTAATCAGTGATCAGAGTAAGGAACTGAACATATTCGAAGGGAACTAATAACTAGGCAAGTATCTAGGTAATAACAGAAATTACATAAAAAGCAGCCCGTGCCAGCTTCGTACTGGTGAACAAATTTCAATATTATTATACATATAAATTTTTACTTTAAACAACTCTATGTAATAAAAAACTAGACCCATTGTGTAGTTTTAAAGATCTTAGCACACATAGGAACAGACAGCGGATAGGACTTCATGTTATACCATGTAGTAGATTTCAGTGCATTAAAACAATGAACTAACTTCGATTTCAAAACTCAACTAATTCTGCGCATGAAACATTTTTTAAAATAATTGTAGCTACGAGATGTATACCGGATTATGTCAGTTTGTCAGTTCATTTTTACTCAAAAACCACTGAATGGGTTTTTACCAAATGTGATGTAGTAGTAGTAGCTTATAAGTTGTTCCCCGTGTTGGTCCGGGCTCCTTTGTAGAATAGACCATCTGCCTTCCTTGCTAGGCAGCTCGTAAAAGGCGAGTTAAGGCTCACCGTCACTAACACCGTGACATCTGACTAGGTGGTAGAGTTTCGCAGCGACTCACCCGGATTGGTACCACCGCCTTACCTGTTCCTACCGCCATAACGTCATGACGTGTTCCGGTTCGGAGGGTAAGGTAGCCATTACCGACTTTGGTGTCTATAGGCGGCGTGAATTTCTTACCATCAGGAAATCCGCCTGCTTGTTTGCCTTCCAATATCATAAAAAAAAGAAATAAAATAAGACCATTTTCTCATGAAAGAATTTTCTTTCAGACAGCCCGATAAGTGAAATAAATAAAATACATATTAAACTTATACACACGCATAAATATCTTCACGCTACGTCCCACTCATGATAGGCAAAGTGCTTCCATTGTTAGGTGTCACTTGCTTTCTCCACATTGATTACTCTTATATTCGCACGGTTGACCTGACATTTTGGCCTCCTAGTGTCCCAAGACAGCTAGAATATCTATGGTGTATTAATTCCACGGTTTTGTCTTTCGATCGGGAGATCCGTGTGATTGTTCCATATCGTATCATAGAAAAACCCTACCAGAGCGCAATATTCTAAGGCAGCAGATCAAAACGAGGACTAAATGTCTTATTTTTTGTCGCTAATTTACTTTGGACATAAATCTTAATATTACCATTTTCTTCGCAAAAGTCAACACGTGCGCTTGATTGTGAAAAATGAGGAGCCTCCGATTTTCCAACTGCATCATTAATATCTATCATTGTATCGCAAAACATAACACTTTTTCCCCCAAATAAACCAATGACAAATTCGCGGAGGCAACTCTTTTGTGGGGAGGTGATAAAAATTGTGTCTTTTCCTGGCCGTGACAGGGAAGTAATCCCAGAGGCTGACTAACTATGAATAGGGACGGGACGATAAGTTAGTACGACTTTTTATAGTTACGTAAATCATAAAAGTTTTTGAGTGTCAAACTTTTAAAATGTAGTTTGTAACTGAAAGTTTTAAATTAGTGTACATCGAAAATTTTCATGATAAGTAACCTGTAGCTTTGAGATAGCCTACTGGCCATTTGCACTGTAGTACCAAATACAGTAAAGACATTTCAGAATTCCAATTTTTTAAGGTGAAAAGATAAATTGCGTGTTGATATGTTTTGCTTCTGATAATTGTTATGTTTAGAAAAATGAGAAACAATAAAGATTAACGTAGATAATAGATCAGTAAATCATTAATCTAATAGGTATCACGGCAATAGTAACTGTAACAAATAAATTTTGTTTGTTGGTTAAAATGTTAGTAACGCCATTGATTGCTTTCAGGTTCGATTTATTATATTATTTCAGTTTCAGGTCTACATGTGTTTCATTTTCGATACACACCCTCACACCTTTAGTGCTTGATTATATCATGTATTTTTTTTTAATGTTGATAACTTATCACTACATAGTAAAAAAATCGCTTCTTCTGTCCCTATGTCCCTTTGTATGCTTAAATCTTTAAAACTACGCAACGGATTTTGATGCAGTTTTTTTTAAATAGATAAAGTGATGAAGAGGAAGGTTCATATTTATAGCTTATAATCGTGCAAAGCCGGGCGGGCCGCTAGTATTGTATATTAATATCCCTTTTTACGGAATATATAATCACACAAACGCCTCAACAGCTTCTTGTGTAAGTTTTATTGCTTTACAGTAAATAGTATTTATGACATAAAAGCGTTTATTGACTCAACTAGTTTTTTTGCTAGTTTATTGAAAGAAATTTGGTAACATTTTAGTTGAGTACGTATCGATATTTTGTGGTTGAGACTTGAGTAGGTATCGATAATTTTGTGGGTATTTGGACATCTCTAAGTATGAGCGATGGAGGATTCGCCCCTCGCATTAGAGGCGACGGGCCACGTGCCTGACCACGCATTAACGATCACGCTGATTGCCTTCACATATATCAAAGTCCCCAAAGTTTCACATTAAAAGCGCATTCATATATTTGTATTGTATTACTCTGTTTACTTACAGCAACATTATTATTGGAACGGATCGAAGGGATTAGCTGGATGGATGAAGTTTCAAACGAAAAGGTATTGAATTTATAAAAACAGAAAAGTAACAAGTTTATAACACAGAAAATTTTAAGGTAAAGAAGAAAAAAATTCTTGCCAATACAGATAACGGAATATGAGCTACGATCGGCCACTGCAAAACAAGTACTATAGAAACATCAATAAAGGATAGGTAAGAAAGTATACCTTATACGGAAGAGCGGTAGATGAAGTCCGAGAGAGAACTTTATGAGTCAGATTAAAAAGTGACTTTTGTTTAGTAGAATTTGTCTACTAGTTATGAAGAGACGAGAGGAGATTAGAATGAGACTTCACCAACAAGAGCAAGGCTTTTAAATAGAAGAAAATATCTACGATAATTATGATATTACTTTATATGTAAAATAATACATGTAGTGCTATTTCTAATTGCTTTTAAAATATAAGGTTATAACAAAATTTACTTCTATGTTGTCCAATATGTTCCTTCGTCATTTCTGCACCAATTTTTTTTAAACAGTGTATTTCTATGGTGGTCACATTACCACCAATTGGATCTGGATGATGGAACCCCAATAGAAAAATACTCAATTAATGTGTATGTGTTCGCAGATTGCTTTATGAAATCAAAGTGAATTCTTTGTAGGCAGAGATTTTCAAGAAGCAGGAGCTACGATCCTTTCAGACCAGTTTATCTTTCCTCTACATTTATTTCTCTTTTTATACAAACACGGCGGATTTTAAGTCTCTTTTACTATTTAATATCATGTATGGAATTAAGTGTAATATATATTTGTATGTATGAAAAAAATCAATACCATCCTAATGATGGTAAGAGCTAACTCTTTTTTCAATAATAAAAATCGTGCTTTACCAAACTACATGAAATTTAAGATGCTTCTTTCTTGAATAAATGTTTATTAACAGCTCAAACATAAAAACACTTCTACATTTTAAGAGCTCATCGTGGTCGAGCAGGATTAAACAAACCATTACTTTTGTTTAACTGTTCCATAAAACCCATTTATTAACCCTTAAAAATCTTATCCCGATTCACCCTTCTTACGCAACGTACCTAACGACATTTTAATCAATCCTCTGCAGATTTCGCGAGTCAGCGCGTCTGATAAACTCATTACTGCGACCCCAAATAAATAAACAGAAACAAGGGGCGGCCCCTATTAACGTTACTCACACGTACTAGATTCATAAATATCATGCAAAAAGAGCAAATTCAGTTCATAAATAAAGCTTCATTGCTTTAATGGTGATAAGTTATTTGACGGTTCATAAAACTGTGGTAGGTAGGCGCCCCCAACGCTGGAGGCGCCGTTCCGCCGGTTGTGATGCCAAAACGTATCTTCATCATCTGAACTTGGCTACTGAATGCAGTTAAGGCCTGATTTTACTTGGGGCCGTGTTGTGATATCATTTTCTGGTACATAAAATTCGCATAATGATGGCTGTTGGTTTGTTCGCCAAATTCGCTGTGCGTCGATTGGTGAATTGGCCCTCGAATATGTGGCCTTTTATGCTAACTGGCGCGGTTATTAAATGTTGCGATTTGGAAATTAGATCCTCTCATGGATTATGAACTAGTTGATAATCTCTATCCATACTTGAAGCACGATCGTAACAACAGAATTTATAACTCGAGATTTGGATGAATTTTAATGATTGGGTTTTTGCATCCGTGTTAGCACTGAAAGCACGAAGAAAGATTTTTTTTACGTACAAAAATAAAGTATAGGCAAATATCATAGACAAGTTATACAAATTTTCCTTTCCTTTTACGGGTTGGCTGGAAAAAATTTCTTTTAATAGAGATAAGCTCGCTTTTGTACTTTGTTTTTCTTTTTACTTGTAGTATTTTTTGTGTCTAATATCAGTTGTGTACAATAAAGAGTTAATAATAATAAATTTTCATTTTTTAAGGTTTTTATAGTAAAAATAATAAAGAGATAGGTATGTTTAATAGTGTTTAGCTGACCTCTCAACGGGCGCGGCTAGAACACTGTAAACACCCCTATACAATAAATTATTAATTAAACATATGTTAGGTTTTAGTTGTTAAAATAAGAGTTTACGAGTTTGCCATTTTAAAATCTTTAAATAAAGATTTAAAAAAAGTTCCATTAATTGAATATAGCCCCAAAGTAAGCAATCAATATGCTTATGTTATGGAAGTTAGACGAATCTAATGCGTATTTTTTTAAATAGGTACTATAATAATTTTAATAATCCACAAATGCCAACCCGCGTTGGGAATCGAACCGAGCCTCACTTTTGGTCGGTGGAGTTAAACATTTACACTAACCCTCGACCAACGCGACGAGTAGGTCACTATTTTCTGTTTTTATACATTGACTCAGTATATTATAGCAAGTTTGAATTTAGAAATCAAATTCGTAATGTATATTACAATGCTTTGCTATGTTTCATTTAGCTCTAATATTTTGTCTCAAATCGAATATTTTCTTTAAATTGTGAATAGAGTTTCACCAATAGCTGAGGATGGAAGGTGTACGAATCCGTTTTTCAACTTTAACGACGTAAAAACGTGTAGTCATTGTACATACGTGTCATGGAGCTGTGCTTTTATATTCAGTAATAGTAACTATTGGTACAAATATGTAATTTTATTTGAAATATCTAAGTATGCTGTATTTTTTTTTAATTACTTGCCAAATAATATTTAATTATCTTAATTGTTACTCAAACATATCTAAATACTATAACATAAAAACTCTTATAGGTATAGAAAAACAAATACGGAAACAAACACTTCGCTTGAAGTCATCACAGTATATTATTATGAATGATATTTAACAATTTGTGGATAGGATCTGAAAGCTCTTATCTACTAATCTATTCTTAAAGGAAACACAACAATGACGAACACTACATGATGGTAGAAGTAATGTAACGATAAGGGCGAGTTGTTGCAGATTTTTAAGCAAATATTTGCAAATGCAAATACCTACCTATCATAAAACATCTTCATGCCTTCCAGGTATCTCGTAAAAGGCTAGCATATGCTTACCGTCACTAGCACGGTGATATCTGATTAGGTAGATTGTTGCAGTGACTCGCCCGGATTGGTACCACCGCCATACCAATTCTTACCGCCACTATGTCAATGCTTGCCTTTGTCGCGTTCCAGTTTGAAAAAATAAGGTAGTCGGTAAACTTACTTTTGCTCGAGACCTAACATCCCGGCCTCAGGTTGGCAATGCACTATTACTACCTTTGCCTATTACTATTACTATATTTACTATATATATTATATATACTATACTATAGCAAATATATTACTATATTTGCCTTTCAATACCATTAAAATAAAATACGATAAAACTTGGGTCATTGCATTCAATTGGAACCAATAAAACTATAAAAATAATAGTTAAGCGTATTAAAACTACAAAAACCGACTCAAACTATTGCCATATATACCACGTCGCGATGTGACAATACTTTTATCGAAATATCAAATGTTTCCGATATGGTCCCACCCAAATTTTATAATACTAGTTGTTCAGAGGCGGATTAATAGTCGAAAGCGCCCTTGGCAAAAAAATTAATGGCGTCCCTGTAGCAGGCGTCTATACCTACTAGGTTTTAGTTGTGACTTTGGATATATAGGGAAATCTTTAGATCTATTGTTTAAACAATTTGGTCGAAATTGATTTGGTGATTTTGAGGGATAAGGCTGTTTTTTCATTCACATCCACGCCTCTAATCCACCCATAATTAAAAATGCATAATTTTTAAAATGTTTATTTCTGTAGACGATCTCGTCAATTATCTACTAGTAGGACTTTGTAAAATTATAGGACCATTTGTAATCATTATCTATCTTTCTAACAATAAAACTAAAGGTATTTTTATTTTAGCACCTGCCCTATGCTTGGGTTAAATTTCTTTAAGTCCTCATCCTCAGTAGCTCAAATGGTTATAGTCGGTTTGAGCCGAACGATTACAGGATCAAATCCTGTCTGGGGCGAAATATTTCCTTTTTTCAACCGACAAAAAAAGGAGGAGGTTCACAATTCGACCCGAATGTTTTTTTTGTATGTATGTTTCGTGATTATTCCGATGTTTGTGGACGGATTTTCAAAACAGTTTTTTTAATTGAAAGCCTATACTCCCGCAGTGGTCCCATTATAATTTGATCCAGATCTACATCAGCATTCATGAGAAAACCACATATGTTCCAAATTTGAAGTCGGTTTTTTGCAGTTTTAATGCGTTTATTTAAATTTAGAGAAATAAACCTAAAATTAGATATTTTAAATGAACCATCGGGGGCTTATTGAAAATTTTAATACAGAAATCCGAATCGACATCGGTCTATTCGTTCCAAAGTTTTAATGCCACTGACAGACATACAAACTTAGGTATAATATGTGGGGAGTTAAAAAATAATCAAAAGTCATTGAACTAGTAATTGCGTAACCAACCAAAAAAAAGCATACAGTCGAGCTAAGAATCTCTTCTTTTTCAGAGTCAAAAAGAAAGAAAAATAACATTCATACTTGCTTCGCCTCTGTGGTCTAGCAGTTCGACGTTGGACTTAACTTCTTGAGGTTCCGGGCTGGATCCAGGGGACATCGAGCAACAAAAGAAAATAGAAACATATCGTTGCCCTGAACTATATTCCCGGTAGTCGAAAGGCTTGCCACCTATCACATTGAGGGACTTAGTGCCTTCGGCTAGTCGTGAGTGCCCTGGTTGTGCCTCTGCGTAAATGGGCGTGAATATACTTTAAGTTAATATTATTCATACTATAAAATAATAATACCCAACACGACGAATAGCGAAATCAGTAAGTGAATTGTAACGAGTGGAAAAAAGAATGACTCTAAGTGGATAAAGAGGGAAATACTCATTTTATGCCGTACAGTGTTGACGCAATCTTGTGGAAACATGTCAAATCCAATCCTACATTGTAACATTTAAGGTCTACATTAGTAGAACATGAAGACAACGTGCCTAACTTCAGTAAAGCTTTCCCCCAAATAAGCTATAAACTGGCTACGGGCGCGGGCTCGAATAGGTATATGTTCCCCGCTCAATTATTTGTTTGCGGAGGCAAAGGCACAATAATTTTGTTTTACGTTTTATTTAACATTTATTCCGTTACGGTTATTTCACGGGTATCAAAGAATAGCTGGATGGTGATTTAAACTGAATTGCTCATTTTCCACATCGGTCACAAAGTAACGATTTCGTGTTGGGTTATTATTTTATTGCGCATGATATTGTATTTATAATCGAAACAAGTTATCGATTTATTTTATCGAAAATTGAGTTGCTAGGTCGTAAATATTAATTTTCCACTGACTTCAATACTTTTTATTGCGCTTTTTATGTTGCCTCAAAACTTTTCACTTGAACATTTTTTTTCAGATGCTTCTTAGACTCTTGAACTGAATTAAATTGTTTGTGATTTTCACTTAATCCGCCCCGGCTTCGTCCGGTTATGAAATATACATATGAAACTTCCTCTTCAATCACTTTATCTATTAAAAAAACTCATCAAAATCCAACCAAATCAAATCAAAATTTAAAGATTTAAGCATATAAAGGGAAATAGAGACAGAGGAAGCGACTTTGTTTTATACTATGTAGAGATAATGACATAAGGAAAGTTAACATTAAAGTCTTTTTTTTGCAGTTTTTAATATCATTGTCAGTAAACTAAAAAAATAAAAACTTTGTTAATATAACTTGTGAGTGTTTAAATTTTACGACAGCAGTTCCTTAAAATAGTGTGCATAAAAAAGTGTCGACGAAAGTATTCATATGTTTAAATATTTTACCTCCCAAAATTTGGGGAGGTTAAAAGTTATTTAATTATGATAGGCAGATGAAAAAATTTACGAACAAGAATTTAATGTATACCTAATTTTATTTCATGAATAGATAACATGAACGAATGTAGGTACTGTCAGGTACAAAATTCGTTGTTAAAATAAACGTACACTTTATAGAGAAGCGTGTCATATCTGTACTAATATTATAAAGAGAAAATGTTTGTGTGTTTGTTTAAAAGGAAAAAGCTCCGAAATTACTATAGCGATTTCAAAAATTCTTTCACCCTATATATTATCCCTGAGTGACAAAGGCTTTGTTTCATCAAAATCTTTGCAGTAAAAGCCAAGTTACGCACGTGCGTGAAACTGCTAGTCTTATATAAAATCTGTACTTTAAGCTTGCTAAAACTCGAAAACATCTGGACCTATTTGGCTAATCTAGGTTTTGAATTATTTGTTAACGTCCAGGGAAGGTTTAAAATATAAGAATAAAGAAAAAAAACAACATTTTAAGTTCTCCCAAACAAACAGAATGGGTGGAACGAAGTTCATCGGGACAGCTAAAATAAAAATGTTCAATATTCATATCATTCATTGTTAGGATAGAACAACGTCTATGGGCTTACCTAGTTAGAAATAAGTGTAAATTTAAGCGGAAAAAGTATCTTTATACCGATATCTCCAACCAGATAGACAGAGGTACAACCAACGCACCCACGACTAGCCAACGACATTAAGTCCCTACAATGAAAAACCTATTGCCAACCGGACACATATCCAATCCTGGACAACGCTTTACCTAATACTGCTCTAATAATGTCATTTTCTGATACGGAGGGAATGGTAATCGATAGACTTGCAAAAAATATCATACACACCAGCCTCAGGATAGCGACACACCTGTAACATCTATGGTGTCTACAGGTCACGGGCCATCGAAGGAACGTGCGCTTTATCGCTGACCTCTAACATTAAAAATAAGATATTTCGATTTTAGCACTTATCCCGTGCTTAATTTAAATTTTCACAATTTTTGAAGAAAGAGAAAAACCCTCAGATGGAATTTGAACCTGCAACCTTTTGTCTTTTGCTGACGTATGTTTTAACCATTTGAGATACAGAAGATTCAAATCGTTTGATATTTTTTGTCTTTAGGTATATTATAAATAATACCAATTTCATACCTACACACTGTTGTCAGAGGTGATTTTTCTTTTCTTAAAAATTATAAAAACTTATAATTATTAAGCAATGCTTACGCTAATTTAGAATCTGAATATTTAATATTCAGATACATCAGATCTAAATTAAACTTGGATAGTTATTTATTCATATGCAAATTTTCATTCAAATCCGCTTTGCCGGTGTCCGTTTCCACTCAAACCTATTTTAATAACTAATTTTCATACGAAAAACTTAGCAAATTGAAATGTACTCGTATATTTAACTGTGCGTTTATTTGTCATATGACTAACTAAACGACTGGACCTTTTTGGTTGAAATTTTATATATACATCAAAATGGTTAAATAACCAAATCAAGAAGCTACGAAGTTGGTCGGTTCAGATAGTTTATTTAGCTATAACGTTTCAAATACTTTGAATTAAAATCGATACGTTTCATAACCTTACCATAACCTTCCTGTATTTGTATATAATCAAACCTGTTCCTGTTTTACTCTTCGGACAGGAACATGACAATAGGAATATGACAGGAACATGGTCAAGTAGCTGTCCAACTAACTATGTAAGAGATAATCATCGCCTATATCATCTTATATGTACGCTATCTTATTTCCCGCTACACTTTGGCATAGAATACGACAGTGGTGAGCATATTACTTAGGCCATGAATAGGTAAAGAGGTGGTACAAATCCATATTACTTTTTTTAGTGATTCATGGTTTTTAAGTTATCTTTATTACTTATCATTATTAGTTATGCAAAAAAATAAAAAAAAAATATGAATTATTAAGTTACTTAAAACCACTGATGGGATTTCTATAATTTTAAAGACAGAAAATGTTTTCGTCCCAGACAGGATCTGAACCTGTAACATTTCTTCTCAAGCCGACGAATGTTCTATTGATAAAATTTTATGTGACCATTTTGAAATAATTTTCTATCTTTAGAAAAAAATATATATTGCTACGTGGTCATGATTTATTTTTCACTTTTATTACGCAATGATTTCGCTAGTAAAATAACATTCATATCACTATTAATCAAATGTATCAAATCAGCCAACATAGCGTACACTAATTAACCCCAAACCCTAAAGCAAATACTTATAGAGACACGTTAAAAGCTTTTAAACAAACTGAAATTGGCCAAATTGGATAGATAGACACCTGAACGTACAGACGAGCGTAAATAAATGAACCGGGGTTAAGCAATTCTCGTTGCGGTCATGGGTAACAAAAACCGACAGTAATCTTAATTCAATGATCGTTAACTCTTGCAATGATATCAATTAGAAGAGGCTCGAGACGATACAGCTCCTCTTTAATTAGAAGAACAAACAGACGATATTTAATGAGGCGTGCGCGTGTGGTTGGAGAAGTAATTAGGTCGGGGGAGAGAGGAAAGTCATCAATTAAGGGCCGATTTCACCGATCATATTGAAAACCGAGTTTAATGAAATTAAGTTCAGCGTCAACGAGTTTGATTAAAGATTTAATTTCATTTATATGTTACGGCTAGCTCTTTTAAAATTGACAATATTCTTATCCTCTGCGAATCTACTTGTCACGTAAAACGGTAATTATAAAATATTTAATAAAAGTATCTTCACCCATATCCCCGAAAGGGTAGAGACACAACCAGGGCATCCACGATTAGCCAAAGACATTAAGTCCCACGATGTGATAGGTGACAAGTCTACCGCCAACCGGGAACATATCAAATCCTGGGCAACATTATTTTTATTAGAAAATTGAACATAATATACATTTTCTAATTTTTTTGTTGCCCGATCCAGGAATAGATCCCGGGACCTTGAGAAGTTAAGTCTGACACCGGATCTTGAACAATTAAATTGGCATGGTTTACACTTACCTATTAAATTAAGTGCGTTTAACAAATCGGCGGTTGAGAACATGAAAACGGTTGAGATTAGACCAAGTTCTATTTACCTTGGTGAAATATAAACTTCAGTTGTAAACGTAGTTTAAGCCAATAAACCGAGTTTAGCTTAAGTTGATCGAGTTTAGTTTCGACGGTGAAACTGAGCTAAAGGCTTTATTGATTTAGCTATGTTGTAATTATGGGTTGGTGAAATTTATATTGGTTATGGAAGTACCAAACGTTCCAAAGACGTCGGGATGTAACGACGCCATCATCAGCCGATAATCACTAGATCGTAGTTTAAAGGTTAGTTTTTAGAATGCTCAGTGGTGTTGTGGTTGGTGATGGTTACTGGTGATGATAGTTTTGTAACAGACGTGCAAAGGGAAATGGTTCATTACCAATAAGACAAGTGGTGATAGATTATCGTTATGCAACTCGTCCGGCGCCAGACCTTACTTATTCGTGTCGACTTAATGACAATGTCTTGTTCCGGTCTGGAGAATAGGGTAGCCTTTCTTCTTTCACAATTGGCTTAACTCCTCGGCAGCAAGACAGTGACTCACCTACAACATCTCTGATGTCTATAGGTCATGGTTATCTCTTACCACCAGGAATGCCGTGTGCTTGTTCATTATCACATTAAAATAGAGTTGGGATTGGTACCATCTCGAGAAAGACCAAAGCTTTCAATTTCGGGATGTGGCAACTGGCAACCACTCTGCAACCTCCATTTTCAATGTTAATAGATTAGCACTATAGCATCAGTGCTCACCACTTTCGTCTTTCCGTACTGTGTTCCGTTGAGGCGTCGAAGAAGGGCAAAGAAAAAAAAACAGTTTCGAATATAAAAAAGTATCTTCACACCTATATCCCGAAGAGGTAGGCAGAGGCACAACCAGAGCAATCACCGCTAGCCGAAGACACTAAATCCCATAATATGATAGGTAGCCAACGCCAACTGGGCACACATCCAATCCCGAGAAACATTTTTTATTAGATAATTGGAAGAATCACATTTCTTTGTTGTTGCCCGACCCGGTCGAACCAGGTCCTCATAAAGTCAAGTCCAACACCTTGACCACAGAGGCGATTCGAAGAGGCGGCAGTTTCGAATTTATTTTATTAGTACCTACGGATTATTCCTCAAAAATTATTTTAGAACTAAAAAAAGGTAATTTCACGCCCGTATCCCCGAAGAGGCAGGGCACCCACGACTAGCCGAAGATACTAAGTCCCATAATGTGGTAGGTGGCAAACCTATCGCCAACCGGGCACATTTCTAATCTCGAGCAACATATTTTTAATTAGAAAATTGAAAAAAAAAAACAATTTTCTTCTTGTTGCCCGACCCGGGATTCGAACCCGGGACCTCATGCTGTCATTTTAGAACTAAATTAAAGAATATTTAAAATGCATATTTAAAATATTAGACTGTCTGAATTCTACAAAGGCCTTATTTCAGGATCAAAAATAATATTCTCTCAAACAAATGTTAAACATAAAAACAACCGCAAACACATAAAACTTACAACACTCTGTATTTCTTCCAGAATTAAAAAAGTTTATCAATAAATAAAAACATAAAGATACAGAAGAATATAACCAACATAAACCAGCTCTTTCCAAACTAGCTATACTAGCGGAAAAGAAGAAACGCTTCGTGTCTAAGCTTTGAAAGATAACAGCGTCACCTGTTCAACGTGGCTAATTAACAGGTCATTATTATTGCCACTTTATGGCCCCATTCCGTCGAATAAACTCGAACAGCATAGCGTAACTAAGCTATGCACCCGTTATAATCTTCAGATCATATTTATTGAATTTTAAATTTATACTGCTATTAGTAATGTCAAAGTGTTTGATCATTCAACGCTTGAATAAGGACGGAATGAGACACATGTTTTGAACCAGAGGTTTAAGGTCACTTTTGAATCGATTCTAAAAAGAAGATTCGATTTTTTGTTCGCGATTGTGCGATTACTCGACTGATAAATCGATTTGAAGATTCATATTTAGAAAGGTTGATCATGATTCCGAAGTTGATGTTAATTCCATGATGATCCGACTAGTCGTTTTTGAGATATACTTAATAATGCAACGTTGTAAATGTATTGCAATGCAATGATGAATAATGGCGTCATCAATATAGACGAAAATATTGCATTATTAAATACTATCTATTCCGGAAAATTATGTTCCCCTCGTTCACTTTTATGGAAAAAGTAAAATGCTGTTTTTTCTAATTTTTTTTACAGTCAAATAGTATAAAAAGTATCCTATATCCATCTTTTGGTACTAATATACCTCCCTATCAATGTTCAACCAAATTGGTTCAGCCGTTCTTGAGTTATAAGTAGTGTAACTTGCATGACTTTCTTTATATATAGATTACTCCAAAATCGCTCAAAAGTTCATAAAACTTATGTCTTAATCTTGATCTTGCGGTTCTGTTTTCTATAAATACTTCTTTCCTAAATACAATTATTTTGTTGACAACCGTATCATAAATTACGAGATTCACTCCACCAATGCTCACTACTATTGTGTTCCTGTAGAGTGTATATCATATGCCAATAAAATCGTCGATATCTTGTTAACGGCTACGTGAATTAATTTAAAAACAATTTGGAATGTAAAAGATGACAGATAGTCAAATTGTTTACTGAATATGTCCCCGACCTTAAATTATACCCAATCGAAAACCCAACCATGCGAATGAACTCGACAATCGATAAAAATTTCCGGACCTCATATTATCAGATATCTTGCTAATAGTCAAGAGGGCGAGCAGCTGAACCGCCTGCATATAAACGACTTATAAAATGAGGACATTAAAAACCATTTAGAGCAATAACTATTCAACATTGAATGCAGCTATAAATTGAATAAATTATATGTATTATTTTGATGTTGGGACGAAATAGAGGTGTCATGATAATGGTTGATGTGGGGGGAATGGAGAATGCGCCCCCGTCGCGCTTTTGTTACTACAGTACCCTGGCCGTGACATCTGTCCGAAGGCAACAATATTACGCAAAAAACTCTCTCCAAAACCAACTGCAAAGTTACAGTAAGGTTATTTTCCGCTGAATATGCTATATAGTTAACTTTTTGGTTCTACGCAGGCATCTCTTTGATGCCATTGTTGTTAGTGACATATCATTTATTCTGTTTTGAATTGGAGCCTAAAGTACCCGGTGGTCTTGCGGATTTATTGTGAGCACATTATGTCATAATATTGTAATGGCAATAAATTTTGTCATTTGGACTTTTTATTTGTTGTTATATTGTTAGCTATTTATTAATCACATTTTGGATGTCTCTTTTAGTTGGACAACTTATTTAACTGAAAGTCATTTCGTGACTGCATTTTTTGCTAGCATAAAATGAAGTCTAATTATAATCAGAATTACAATTACAAACGACTCCGAAATGGTGGTTTTCATTTTTTTTATGATAATGGAAAGCTAACAAGCAGACAGATTTCCTGATGGTAAGAAATTTACGCCGCCTAAAGACACTAAAGGTGGTAATGGTGCGATGCCAACCTGAGGCCAGGATGTTAGGCCTCGAGCAAAAGTGAGTGTACGTTTTTTGTCACTGGACTACTTTAACGATTGACTAGAATTTTATGGTCCTTTTTTGTGTAAGGTCTCATACTTTTGATCATATACACTTTCTGTCCTTGTGCTTAGTGAAACTCTATTAATTATTAGTGATCTAAGTGAACAGCAAAAGTGACTAATAATACTAATCACTTCCACTGTTTCACTTTTTTTTATTTAAACTATGCAGCGGTTTCGCTTTTACAGCATCTTCGCGGTTTTAAAAGCGAAACTAGTTGTGTAATTAAAATATAAGTGTAACAGTGTAAGTGTATTTATACTTATTATCAAACTGTTACGTAGATTTCAGCGAATAATTTATTTCTATCTAGTTTCAAGTGTATGTCTTAGGCTGAATTTAAAAGCGATCAACTTAAAAAAAGTAAGTCTTCACGCCCATGTCCCCGAAGAGATAAGCTGAGGCACAACCTACCGAAAGTACTAAGTCCCACAATGTGATAGGTGACAACCCTATCGCCAACCGGGCATATATCCAATCCCGGGCAACGTTAGCTTCATTAGACAATTGAAAATATATTTTTCCTAATTTTTTTGTCGCCCGACCTCGAGAACCCGGGACCTCGAGAAGTCAAGTCCGACGCCGGACCGCTAGACCACAGAGGCGATTTTTTTTTTTCAGTATTTATTTAATTTTTTTAGTAAAATTAAAAGTAGTTAGTCATTCAGTCAATTTATTGTTAACATTAATTATTAAACTATTTCACGGGCTAAGTAGATTCTCAGGGGATGGGAATAAAATTTTGTTAAGTTTAAAAGAGTAGATTATAGACGGAATCACAACTGATAATTGAATTCGTTTATTATAATCTGTTAAATCAGCCGTCAAAATAGTGCTAAGTCACATGGTTGCTAACGTCATATTTTTAGGTTATTTAAATAGATTCATATGTCAATGATTATTTACATACTTTAGTAGTTTAATTCTTATCTCTCGTTTTAAGTATTTTGGGCTTTTTGTCGTGGACTACAATACAATATTTTATTTTCAGTCTTATCTCATAGCATAATGTTCCTTTATTATAATAACAATGAACAAAACGTGGCGTTTTTACATTTCCTTTCCAGATAACAGTCAAAATCTCCATTAGGTCGTTTGAGTAGGTGTTTTTAATCGTTGTTATATATTATATTATCTTTTAACTAAATCATGAGCTTAGGCTTTATATTAAAATTATATATTACAATACTAGTTAAATGTTTTCTTTACTATAAGTTATAACTTATGATGCGAATGTGGATGGAAATAGATACATGGGGAGACCAAGGCTGACATTCCACGATCAGATCAATCGGATATTATCCGAGGGTAGTATCAAGAGTCTCCGAAACCGGCGTGTTTGTATAAAAATAAATATGAAGGATGCAAGACACGTTTGTCAGGATCGTGAGGTCTCGCACTCAATACTCTCTGCCTAACCCGTAAGGGACTTGAAGATATGTATGTATGTTTACAACTTAAGAGTATACAATTTTACTTTAATTTACGTCCTATTCTCATCTCACTTACTAACAATATTTCATAAAAATGGCAACCACAAACAGGGGATAATATAATATGTTTCACTGGTGTGTATAATATGTACCCTGCCGTGCTGCGATTCATCCGGATAGGAACCACAACCTCATTATTCCTGCTAACATAATGATAACGTCTTGTTCCTGTTCAGCAGGTAGGTTAGCCGGTAGACTAGCTCAGTTGCCTAACATCCCAGCCACAGGACAGAGACGCACAACGTCTCCATAGACCATGTGTCTATAGGATACGATTTTTCTTACCATCAGGGGAGCCATGCGTTTGCTATATTACATCAAAAAAACCTTTACATCTTCTAGAAGACTTAAAAAAACAATGGCTTGAAGATTATTGACTTGACCAAAACACTAATAAATGAAACGAAAACCTAAAAATTCAAAATTCAAATCTGATAAATACAGGCATTATAACAACAGGAAGCTATTTCATTTTGATGGTAGTTTTAGTACTTAAAGCGATGAAGAGCGAAATAAGTGAGATTCAGGAGACAAAATATTAGCTAATGAAGTTAAATTAAATTTAAGTTAAATTTAAATTAAATACTGGCTTCAAGTTAAATTCTTGAAGGCAGACAACAAACAATGATAGCAATCGTTCTAGGCCCTTTTATAACAAGCCATGATTCCCCATTTACGTTTGATTTGGAAGATAAACGAACTGTTCCGCAAAGATTTGTCTTTAATCGCCCCCGGAACGGTGCAATATCCCAACTTCCGGACTGAATAACGGGCAATTACGATTTTCCGGTGAAAACGCAGCGTCCACAAATCTACGAGCTTCATCAACTGGACTGTGGTCAGAATTGCGGTGTGCAAAATGTGTCCAAACAATAGTAAATGCATTTAGCTCAGCCATTGTTTGATTTATTATGAAACCGTGTAGGTAATTTATAAGAGGTGCGGGAGTGAGGGCGCTCCGCGGGACGTCGGGAAATCGGGGAAGCACAAGATTTATTAGCGTCCGAACCACCAATGGTGACCGCGCGACCGCTTTAATGTTTGTCAAATCATTAAAGTCGCCAAGTAAACGTTTAGCGAAGAGTATATTTGTGGAACAATTAACGCTTGAGAGACAAGGGTTGCGGACGGTTGTTTGATGAACCAGCGACAGATATTTGAAGCATGTATTTTAGGATAACGCCTATGTATCGGTAGATAACGGAATCGACCGATATCGAAACGCAAACACCGTGTCAATCACGAAAGGCGGTGCTTTACAAGTTTTTATCAGATGTCATATAATCTAACGCATTTATGTCAAATCGTCGATGTACGAAGATAAGCCCACCCATGTTGATATTGCATGATACTAAAGCAATGGCCGCCAATATGTATATATAACACTCGATCAACACATGTCATTACAAAAAAAGACATATGTTACATATTTATCTGCATTGCTGTATGTTACAACAGTAATCTCATAATGGAGTGCAATTTTCTAGTTCCGTCGGAACATACATTTTCTGTTTTCTTGACGCATGCCATTTCATAATTATTAGATATTTGTTGAGATATGTACGTAATTATTTGATTTTTTTTCACTTGCAATAGATTGGATTTGTTGTGAATTATGGTATCTTCATTCCATTTTAACGATTCCAAGTTGATAATGATCAGTTATTCCCAATTAGTGTGCGCGTACCACATGCGTGAAAATTGAATTCAATAAATAGTTCACACTAGCTTTCCTGCTAGTTGAAACTATTTATTGAATATTATATTTTCGATCATTTCGATGTTGAATGTTTTCAAAAATTATATTTGTACAGTCTGTCATGATTGTATTATGCTTGAGTAAATGATTGAGATGTTTAGTAAGAAAATAGTTGGATTTTAGATTGCGATGCGTTTCTATATATCTTAAGAAAGCGAGTGGTAGGACAATGATAAGTACCAAAGATTGAGAATAGCACTGAAATTAATCTCGGCAAGTTGTTGTTGAACTTATAAACATTTATATAGTATAATAAAATTCGGAAATTCCTTGAACTCTCTGGGGTGAACACTGCACAGGAAAGTGATTTGGAAACATTGGATAAGATTAAAATCTTCACACATTTAGGAGCATCACATGACATAGGACTTTACATATTTTACATTTACGAAAGAGTAAACAAATAGGACCGTTAAATTCAACTAAAATGAGTGAGGACATGTGTTTTGTATGTTGAATTAAATTACTTTTACTTTCGATATTAAAACGATTACCTACCACTATTAACTATTACTATTCATACTGCTAATTTTCAATTTCAAACATTACCGTCACTAACACCGTGACATCCTACTAGGTGGCAGATTTTCGCAGCGACTCGCCTGGATTGGTACCACCGCCTTACCTATTCCTGCTACCATAAAGTCCAATGCTTGCCGTTGACGTGTTTCGGTTCGGAGGACAAGGTAGCCGGTAAACATACTTTTGCTCGAGGCCTAACATCCCGGCCTCAGGTTGGCAACGCGCCAATACCACCTTTGGTGTCTCTAGGTGGGGTAAATTTCTTACCATCAGGGAATCCGTCTGCTTGTTTGCCTTCCATTATCATAAAAAAGTTGAAGCCAATTAAATTAAAATAAAACGAAAAAATTGAACAATATTCAAAATTCTCAGGATATTTCTCAAAAGAACTAAATTCAATTTAGTTATTAGAGTTTTTCAAGCTACCATCTCCACAACGCCACATTTATTAATCAATAAATAAAACAGCAAGCATAATAAAATTCAAACCTAATAAAAAACATTTTCTAATTCATTAGCGTTTCGTTGGTAATAATGTTGCCTATTTTAAGGCGGTTTAACTTTAAAACGTGTTTCAGGCGTTCCAACCATATATTTGTCTCCCAGACGAGTCATTCCACCTAATTAGTAATGAAATTAACTTGGGCATTACTCAGTGCCAAGGTCGCGGATAATTAATTAATTGGCGAAAGAATAATGTTTCAGATGTCCCCAGTAGATATTTTCGTGCAAAATGCCAGTTTCTCCATCGTTTAGGTAATATTAAGAAGCTGATTTAGAGGTTGAAGTTGATTTTAGTTAATTAAGTGAAACAGTCACGTGAAGTACCCTGCCTTATTTCTGCTAACGTCTGTTTCGTGTTTCACAATGGAGAGCGGGAAACGTTAACACCAAGAGGCAAATCATTTAAGTCTTAGTTGTCAAAGTTATTACCATCTTTGGTATCTATAGTATCGTTCTTACTATTAAGAAATCCATCTTTCTATCCATAATTATTAATGAAAAAGCGTTTTTTTCCCCCTTCCTTCATGTCTTCCTCAAAATGGAATGGTTATATTGCGATATAAAATGTATCTTTGAAAGTAGAAGATTTGTGAATGATACAGCTACTTTGGATTCCGATATGTAAACGGGTTAACGCGGATGAGCTAATAGATTAGTACCTTATCTCACCTGATGGGAAGTGAAGTAAAATTTTATTACAATAAGCTACAAGGCTTATTCACTACTTCTGTGAAAGATACTTGTAATGTCTTAGAAATACTTTCTTAATTAGAGAAATGCATTCCTTAGAATTAAGAAAAACATAAGAGGAAATACACCTTTTTGCTAAAAAGTTTATTTTCAAAGCAACGTCTAGTACTATAAAATTAGTCCAGCAATTATAAAATGTATGATTTATGAACACAATAAAGTGATTGCCTTGAAACTACATATTATCAAATTTAGTACCGACAGGTTAGGTGTAAGTAACATGTTTGTTGTAATTGTAGTTGTATAAACTTAATCAGTGCTGATTAATGAACAAAGTGAGCAGTGCAGCGCGACCACCCAAGAGAAGACGGCTTAATAAGCCCCTCATTAACACCTTAATGGCCATTTTTAATTCACCTGATTTTGCTCCACTTTTATTAGCTTTTTGTCTCCGTTAAGCTCGTGATTAGGGTTACCGACTCCCGTGAATTTGGGAATTTTGGGATCAGTTTAATCTTTAAGAACGGATAAGTTGCGCAATTACCGTTAATGAAAGCAATGAGTGCTACTTGAAATACCATTGAATTATCAAATTAAATAAATGAATCCCGATTTTTACTTAGTTTTCGCATAACGCTCCAACGAGTCGACCAATTTTGCTATTTCTTTTTTGTTCATTGTTGTGACAAGAAAGTTCATGTGAAAAAAAATATTAATGTCCATAGCCAGGACATCGCCTGCCAGTTCAGCTAGTAAGAAACATTTTAGATTTGGTAGTAAATTAATGACTGAGTAGTATCTAAAGTTTGTAATACGAATTTTGGATTATTACTTCAATGAAGCTGAACTGCATTTTCTAATTTGAATAATGCTGTTGTTAAAGCGTATTTAGCCAAAATATCTATACTTATTTCTTGTCTGACATCATCCCACTTTATGTGTTTTTTTCAATCAACGTGTCTGAATAGTTGGGTTTTAGGCTTTACTGTATTGCATACAATTCATACATTTTGTGTTATGTTTTATTTGAAATATTCAATACATTTCCACGATAACACAGGGATTCCAGAACGATATAGCTAATACTAGTAAATACAAAGTAGAGTAAAAGTTTTCAAAAATAAATTTACAAAACAAAATCCTTCTCAATCGAAAGAAAATGTCTTATTTAATCTAAACATATTCACACTTTAACGAATGTTATGACATAAACATAAATATTTTAATAAGACTCTCATAAAGAGCAATCGATGGAATTATTTTAAGCGTCACCCTTTACCCTTGTTTACTTTACCCACATTGATCCATATTTACCCCATTCGAAATTTCTTATCAAGTTGGTAGCCCTATGTACGACGCGCTTCTATACTCTATCCCGCTCCATCGCCCTTCTTTAATTGAATTTGGTCGCCTTTTTCTAAACTTATTCTCTTGACTTAAGATTAGTGATGTATTTAAATTGGCATTTTGTTACGTTTTTATAGTCGGCTTGGGTTATCCTGTTTCTACGCTGCCTCCATTTTCTTATCAAACTTTTAATTTAGTCACGATAATGAAAAGAAATTTTAAGTTAACGTTGATTTGGATTTCAATGGGACGCTTTTATCCTTTATTTGAATCACCTAGCTTACTGTTTGCTCTTTGATTTTCTAATGTGTCTATATTTCTATCAGTTTATTTTAATGGTGTAGATTTTGATTTCCGTTCGCTTTTACGTGCGAGACATTCTCGCAGACTGGGCGCAGATGGCGCGTTTAAGTGACGATAGAATTTATGTTTCCAGGATTGGCCGTTTTGATATTTTATTAATTAATAAATTCACAACTGTTACCTACAAACGTGCAGTTAAGATGTGGCTAGGAGTTATTCAAAAGTACATAAACGTACATAAAATAATACAAAAGTATATATAAGTACGTATAAGCATTAGAAGATACTGATTCATTTTAAAATTTATGAACTAGATGTCCAAGCTCTTCGTATTACTCTGTGCCTAGTATATTTTTATCTAAATTTTAAGTTGAATAGTCCCGCTTTTGGGGCTAACATGAATGAAAAGAAAACAATCAATAAAAACGGTCTCGAGTTATAAGATTAATAAATCTATACGACCATGTTTTTAATTTGACATTTATATACCTATATTTGCAAAAACCTTCAGTTTTAAAGTAAATTTAAATTAAATTTAAAATTTCAAAAAACTTAAAAAAATCATCCCTCCGTAATGTTCACAGAATCAAAAGAACATTGTGAAAGAATAAACACTAATAATGATCACTCTTATATGAAACTTAAATTTTGGTTAAAGTTTGAGCAGTTTTTGGGCCTTAAAAGGTAAAAGCTTACTTTGAACGAAAATTAATATTAAGATATTTGTTGTTCAAGATTATTGAATTGTTACAAACAGCGCTTATTTGTAATACGTAAACTGGTTTAAAATTTATTATCATGTTGAAATAAAAGTCAACGTCTAGCGAATTGTTAGCTTATAACAGCGTCAAGGTCATAGTAAAGGAGTGTAGTATTAAAAAAATGTTTTTATTTCGGTTTACTACGCATAACTTTACAATATACCTAGTATAATACAGTTAAAAACTCACATATACCCCCTTACAGTTGCTTGCAAGTACAATACTTACTACATTGTACTTTCCAAGTACTAAGGAGGTACTTTGAAGTTGTTATATTATGTTGTGCTTGTTATATTATATACTTAGGAGCTTTTTTTAATGATATAAAGCCAATTGAAAAAGCGAGTCAACTTTTTAGAGATAATCAATAATCTACGGACTTATCTACTAACACCGGATAACTTTGAAATATCGCTGCTAATAACATATTTTGTAATTTATGCAAGACTACTAGACTACTGCTGATTCTTGTTTTTGTCATATAATGGAAAACAATTAGAACAGCTTTGATTTTAAGTATATAAAGTTCAAGCCAAGTTTAATTTAAATCACTGAAGTGGGGTGCAATATTTTTAATTAAAACATAAATAAGTTCAAAGTCGGGTGAAGTCGCGGATGTATGTTTGTTTGTATTATAGGTATATACGACTTGAATAAACCTGCTTGGTAAAATTATTAATAAATACATGTTGTTGAAATTAATTAGTAAATAATTAATGGCAGCAAAAAACCTAAAACAGTATTTTTTTGCGATTACTTTATTAATATGTATGCGTTTTATCTAATTGTAGGCTACATTACTTTGTCATCCGCATTTCTAATAATGAATCCATTGGTACACATATCATGTTGCATAAAACCTAGCCAACATTATTACCTACAAGTCTTCTTATTACAATGAGTTACATGCTACTAGATGTCGGGGCAAACTCGTACCCCCTCTTGTCCATTATCTTTTCATCTTAATGTAACCAATGTTTCAATATTTTTTTTGCAACTCCGGGCGATAACGAATCTAAATAACTAAACTAAAGAGTTAGAACAAACCTTTGTTTATGTACGACCAACTATAGTTTAAAGTTTTTAGGCCTTAAATTTTCAAATTTGCCGACCGATATTTAAAGATATAACTACGTACATCCTTTAATAAACTAAAAATAAATTAATAAATCGAGGAATTAGAACGGGTTAACATAGCACGTGAAAGGAGCAAGAAACGCACGACAAATACGAGACTATGTTATTGATTATCAAAAGCACACAATAGATAAAAGATGGCGCTTTATACTATTCGCGAGTCGAAGTTGCGATAGACGGCGCCACCGGAGTTGTGCGTGTACTAAAATGGCAGTTGAATATTTTTACTCTTTTCAAATGTTATTTGAATTTGGAACGTATATTCATGTTTTAAGGTTGAAAATTGTATAACTGGGTATGAAGACTTACGAAAGCAGACATTTGTGGTGGAGCATCGTCATTGTTCTCTAAATTGTCGCTTGCACGGAACCGGCTGGGCTTGTCGTGAGGAATAAGCACAGCACACAATGACAATATACATACATTTAAACACCTGTTATTAAGCATAGGGTCACAGAGTACGCACAGACCTCGTTAAACACAATGACAGATAAGCATCTAACTGCCTACAATTTAGGATGAATCCGTAATTATCTGCTAGATATTATGTTCTATTAGTACATTACTCTGTGATTTTCATCAAATGTTTAATAATAATATTTTGTATGTTATTCTGAGATTTATATCAACAGTTAATTAATTACAAATACTACAATATTATCTCATAACATATTTTTAGAGGTACATTCATCTAGTGAGGTATGAATATGTTTTAAGAGATTTTGTTTTGTTATCTAGCTGCTGCCGAAGTTTGCGATTATGTTTATTCTTCTAGTGGATTTTAAATTGTTAAAATAAGTTCTTTTTATCTTAAATGTTTCGGTCTTAAGTAATTTTCATGTAATAAAAAAATGAGATAAATTTTCAATAGCCTATATTTGGCAATGAAACCATAAAAAACAAGGGCTAACAAACGATTGTATGTTGTTCCGATTTGGAAAGCAGTAGCAGTAGGTGTAAGTTCCTACCCTCAAGTTTGCAGCGATAACATCTTGGGGCCTGCTGGTGACATGTATATATTCAATAAAGAACTCTTACTATAATTATATCCTAGCTTTAATTCACTGTACTTGTTTTCCTTTTCCAAATTTGCCCAATCTTGAAAATCCTCCAAAGAGGCACTAAAATGTGACCTGACTTTTAACGAGATATTGTTCCTAGCATTATTAAATCGAGGTAGGTAGGTATTTGTTTCTATTTCTATAGCGACATAGTCAGTAATTGCATATTATGTACTGTACTTATAACATCTGCGGTTTTTACAGACCAAGGTTGTCTTATAAAACCAAAGGGCCTAGTATGTCTCACATCAGACGTAATCTTCATGTCTGTGGTAAAGCACACAACTAAAAAATCTGTCCAACGTGATACGATCAGGTTTTTTGAACCAGCAGGATCCATGAGTAACAATTATCATAACAACAATGAGTTAATAGTTGCCGGTGAAAAGGCTGATCCAATATATGCTAAGTGGTGTAGTTCAAGATATAAGGATATAAGTCATAAGTCTTAAGTCCATACAAAGTGGATAAATAGGAAAACGCATTAGGTATTCCCTTGCATAAGAGTGAGAAACAGTCTCATACCACCTGGAGAGGTGTGTGGTAATTCATTTTCATATAAAAATACGAATTGTATTTTACCAAGTTGAAGGTAAACTCAACCGTTCCAAAAATTAAAAGCGAAAATCTTAGCACTTGACACAAACCGGATCATCTTTTCGTTTTATAGGATTTTCTGGGTTTAACGGATTTCACATGTTATTCGTATAAGCTTATACCAGACGAATAAAAGTGAGCTTCGTGAATATTTCTTCAAATGCGATAATTTTGAAATGTATTTAAGTGCGACAATTTCTAAAGTTTGTTCACGTTAATTTATCTCTGTGTCTAGTGGGTAGGAGTTGGCGTTGACTAAATGAGGTCTTCGATCTGATCGGACAACTCAAACATTTGACTTTTTTGGACATTTTATATTCTACTATCTGTCTCGGTCAACTTCGTTCCACCAGTTCAGTTTATATGGGAAAAATAAAGGTTTGTTTTTCCCATTTCCCTGCAATTTATGTTTTTTTTTCTTTTCTCTTCATAGAAACCTTCTTCTGACAGTAACTAAGACAACAAAAAAATAATTATCCAAATCAGTTCAGTCGCTCTGATGTTATGCGCTTACCAACACATTTGGCAATTCTTTTTTATATTATAGATACCTATATGTATTACAATGAATACCCATTTCGCATGGTCATCGCGTCACACCTGAATGGATGTATCAATTTTGTCAATTGTTTTTTCACTGTATCGGTTATTGTCAATAAAAGGTTGTTATGAACAATTGCGGGGAAAAGTGGGGAAAAAACACACTGATTTTGTCCATACAAACTGCTAGTAGTATTTAATATCAAACGATACGATACGATCGGAAAATTTTCTAGTATAAACGTTACCCGGGCTTAGATGAGTGCTGATAGATTTGCCATCATTGTGGGAATAGTACCTTCGTGAGTGCCTTGGTTGTACCTCTTACCACATCGAGAATACGGGCATGAAGATACAGATTGGCAAAAAGTTTCGCCGAGTGCGTGCCGTATAAAACTACGCTTTATTTATAAGTTGCATGTGTCTGGTTTCGCTTCTTTAGTGAATACCCTTATACGGATTAAGGATCCCGCGCACATCAACCGCTCATTTGTTCCCTTTTCTGCCAGACAAGGTGTTAAGCCCTTGTTCAGCTCTTTACGTTACCGCAAATTGGATTTTATGACACTAAGACGAATATTGCTACTGAATGTTTCGACATTTTCAATTTTAACACTACATTGACAATGGTGGTGATTACTAACCTAAACTTATTTTAGATGCATGCTATCTTTTTCAAACGAAACAAAAACGAAAGAGATAAAACATAATATACATGTTAAATTAGTCGGGATTTGTCAAATTGCGACGATTTTAATCAACGTTTTCCGAGTAATAAACTAATGGTAGAAATGTGTATACTAATCTGACAGCACTAAAAGAGTTTTGTCTCTCTATTACTTTCGTTGAAAGATTATAGCGATATCTTAAAATTAGTTAAGTGAGTGCGCAACAAAATTGCAACATCTATTGACTTTTCATTTTCTGAATTTGGAATTTTCATCATTTGCCAAATATTTAATGAAATATTAAGATGAACTGATAGATGGATAAAAATGGTGGTTCTGCTGAGAACCTACTAAATTAATTTTAAGTATATGCAATTTTTCTTTAATGAAACCAACAGAAAAGAGATGGAATATTTTAGACATGTCAGATGGAAGTCTGTAGAAATATCATGTACATACAAACTAATCTGACAGCACTAAACATGTTTTGTCTCTCTCTTACTATCTCTCTACTTTCTCTATTTAAACAGCTACAGAAGGTTGAGTTATTTTTTCAATCTATTAAAAATAATTCTGGAGTACTTTGAAAAATATTCAGAGAATAAAACTGATAACCAGAAAAGATTTTACGAGTCGCTGACGATTTTAGCAGATTATCTTTATGAGTTCAAACTGCGTCATTTATCTCCTTAACACGACGTTTTTGACCGACCAGTACGCGAAACAATTGAAATTTTATCGAGAAAGAAGAATCGAGAAAAAGGATGGACACAACTTCACTACATAGTATAAAACAAAGTCGCTTGCTCTGTCCCTGTGTCCCTACGGATTTAGATGCGGTTTCTTTATAGATAAAGTGATTGAATAGGAAGGTTTATATGTATATTTCATAACCGTGCCAAGCCGGGGCGGGCCGCTAGTTTACTATAATTTATAACTTTCTGAAATTTTAATTTAATTAGCTTCAACTTTTTTATGATAATGGAAGGCAAACAAGCAGACGGTTTTCCTGGTGGTAAGAAATGCACGTCGCCTAGAGACGCTAAAGGCGGTGACAACCTGAAGCCGAGGTGTTAGGCCTCGAATAGAAGTAAGCTTACCGGCTACCTTACCCTCTGAATTGGAACCCATCAATGGCAAGCAGCAGTTATGGCGATAGGAACAGGTTGGGCGGTTGTACCAATCCGGCCGAGTCGCTGCGAAACTCTAGTGTCGGTGCTAGTGACGTTAAATCTATGCTGGCCTTTTACGAGCTGGCTGGCATAAAAGCAGTTGGTCTATTCTGCAAAGGAGCCCGACCCAACACAAGGTGATGCCAATATGAAACAGAGCTGAATCTGAATGTTAATTAAATAAACTTGACTAACAGTAAACACGTCCATCCAAAATAATTAACATTTTAGTTAAATAAATAGAATCATTCAGTTAAGTGATATTAATTACATTTTACACTAACGAAACTTCAAAATATAATCACTTGTTTCTTTACTACATTTATTTTAGTAATTGAGTTATATATGAGAGATAAAATATCTTTATTTTTATTTAAAAATATATAAATATTTACTAGTTAGAATCATAATGAGTATTTTCAACGTTATTAAAAATGACGTTGCCCGAGATTCGATCCCCGGGTCGGGCTTGGAAAAATGTATATTTACATTTTTTTAATTAAATTAATGTTGCCCGGGATTGGATATGTGCACGGTTGGCGATAGGCTCGCCACCAATCACATTGCGGGACTTAGTCGTGGGTGCCCTGGTTGTACCTCTGCCTACCTCTTTGCAGATATGGGCGTAAAGATACTTTACTTTTCTAAAACAATGAAATCCTACAACCAGTTAAAAATATTAACTGCCTCTAACGTCTTTTTTTTCAGTCTGAGGCAGAATTTTATTTCAAGATCATTTGAAACTAAACTAAGCGAAGTAATTGAGAACGGCGGTCACTTTTCGAATTTATTTTCAAGTTTAAATATTAATGTTTCGTGACAGGGCGGCGTGGTCTGCGAAGTGCTGGTGGTTTTCTGGACCAGCGCCCTCGGACCGGTTAGACCCGTACGCTACACATCACTAGAACTAAACGTATCGTTCAGAGTTGCCAGACACTGGATTTATTTTCTCGTAACTTGTATATCGAGCACCAAATACAAACTCCATTTACTTTTCTCTCCACTCAAAAATATTTTCTCAAATGCGTTTTTCGCTTTCTACCTCTAAAGTTAGCTCAGTTAAAGATGTCCTTGTTTTGTTTTTAGTTGCAGTATAGTACAATATTTTAAGTCTCGTACAGTAAATTTCGTACATGTACTAAATTTCTCGTAAGTCTGGCCACGCTGATGTCGTCGAGAGCGATAAACTTTGTCTCCTTTACGTGCAAACTGCAAACGCCAACCTATTCAGAACAATTTACACCACCTCGTTCGTTCTGGTTTTGGAGACGTCTATAAACGTTTCATGCGTTTCGAAATTTGCTACAAACCAACATTGGTTAGACTAAATTTGTTTTCTTGGTGTTTGAAAATGTTCTATTGGTTTTGAAAATAGCTGGTTTACAACTCAGTGTTGGAAAATGAGAATCATTAGTTGTTCAGTAATAAACTCTTGAAAATGGGAACCATATGACGTAAAGATAATATAATAATTTGTTTTTGATTTGGTAACATAGTTTTCGATTTATTTACAAACGTTACTCAAACTAGACACTTTTAAATCATGATTTAAATTTTATTTGGTCCCTTGGTAATTAAAATAGTCATATAAAACGTTTTATTTATATTCAGTATAAAATATTACAAGATATTACTTTTAAAAAAATTGTGTTGAATACAAAATTCGAAATAGAGTTTAAACTCGAATTTTGTACCTTTGTATTTTATAAATATATCATTAATAGTGTCTAGTTAAAAGTATTTTTTGTTCAATTTCGGATTATTTGTTTTATTTTATTAAAATTTGCAATCCTTGAAGTTTAAATGACAGTCAAAATAACTTGATTTTCTATACACAAAAGTTTGATTGTGCTCAGATTTATAAAAAAGTTAATGAAACTTACCAAAGGTGAATAAAATGCCGAACTGTCAACTCCAATACTAGGGTATGGATTCTGATCAGTTGAGGGATAAGGCGTGCCATAAACCCCAACAGCGGCGCTTGATAGCCGAGGGTATGAAGATAGGGCTAGCCTGGCTCCATCGTACTGACAGGAGCAGACCGTTTGCCCTGACACGGGGTCGGTGATGATCGGTCGGGGTGTGTCACAGCAGGAGGCGGCCGGCGTGCTGGCGTGGCTGCCGGCGCCCGGTGACAGTGCACCACCAGCGACGCCAGAACCTCCAGGTGACAGAGGGGGGGCAGAACTTGATCCACCTTCTGGTGATGTCGCAGCTCCGCCATTGCCCGCCCCGCTATTGCCGACCAGCAACTGAAAATAATTTGTCTTTAAATTTTTGACGTGACGTCTTAAATTAGGTTGTGGCTCGGAGTCACTCTTGAGAAAGTGTAACGCCCGCTCACGTCTGTTACGATAAGTCACCGAACGAGAGAGAGGCCCGCCGGATCGGTACAATGTTTCAGTAAACAAAATATATTTCTATAGGTAAAATTTGTGCATTTCTTATTTTCATTCAATTCCTTTTTCCTATTGTGCAATTTAATAATACTCATATCAATAAATATTCTATCGAGAAAAGGACGTTGTCACGTAAACTCTTCGCCCGTAAAACCGACTTTACAGGCAACCATTTTTTTATAAGACTAGACGTGGCATACAGTAATTTTCATCAAGTACTGACGATATATACGAGTATATCTTTTAAGAGGTGGTACTAGAGTTTTGCAGCGACTCGCCCGGAATGGTACCACCGCTTACCCATTCCTGCCGCTATAACGTTAGCGCCTGTCTTTGATGTGTTCCGGTTCGGAGATTAGATAGCCGATAAACTTTCTTTTGCTCGAGGCCTAACATCCTGGCTTCAGGTAGGCAACGCACCATTACCACCTTTGGTGTCTCTGAATTTCTTACCATTAGGAAATCCGTGTGCCTTCCAAAATTGTTTGCCTTCCAATACCATAAAAAAAACAGTAACTGTGAATTTAACATCTACGTAAATTATATTATATCTAGTATAATATCCTACTAATATTATAAATGCGAAAGTTTGTAAGGATATGTGTATGTTTGTTACTCTTTCACGCTCGAATGGCTGAATGGATTTGTCTGAAATTTGGAACACAGATAGATTGTGACCTGGATTAACATATAGACTACTTTTAATCCCGATCGCACAACGGGTTCCTGCGAAAACGCGGGTGAAACCGTAGGTAACAGCTAGTATATAATATTTTACTCGATGATTTCCCTGGGTTTTCATTATAAGATTGATTGGTGGCAATGGGACCACCATGAAATTAAACTCTTTCAAAAAAGATTTAAAATCGGTTTAAAAATGACCGAGAAATCGATTAACACAAAAAAGTAGGAGTCAAATACATAATCTCTCCTTTTTGGTAGGTTAAAAACTTGTGTTAATGTGTATTCAAACAAACCGACAGAATTATTGGCAGTGAAATCTTTACCTATACTTACTAAATACGACGCGTTGCCAACGCGGCTTGGTATCTGGCCTCAAAGCCGAAACAAGAAAAGCGCTATCAATATCAAATTTCATCAAAATCGCAACGTATTTTTATTTTAGCACTTGCCCTGTGCTTGGGATAGATTTCTATAAATTTTTAAAGAACGAAAAAATTGCGCCCCAGACAGGATTTGAACCTGTAACCTTTCGTCTCAAGCCGACGAATGCTCTAACCAATTGAGCTACTGAGGATTCAAGTCCCGTGGCGAAATTTTTAATTCCTTTCTAACCCGTTAACGCGGGAAGTTATGTCCTATAGATACACAATTCTGAGTACCCACCAAATGAGTTCATCATTACAGATGAAATTCACATTTTAGAATGGCCATAACTTTCATTTCTCGCAACGTATTTTTATTTTAGCACTTGCCCTGTGCTCGGGATAGATTTCTATAAATTTTTAAAGAAAGAAAATTTCTGTCTGGGGCGAAATTTTTTCTTTCTTTAAAAATTTATAGAAATTCATCAAAATCGATTCAGCGGTTAAGTCGTGAAGCAGCAACAGACAACCATACTGACAGACTTTTGAACTTATAGTATGGATTAAAACCTTTTTCAAATAAGCTACAGGTTGATGATAAAAATGTTCAAAAACCACTGCATTATACCTACAAAACATTACTGTTTCGATTTTGTTATACCTGTAAACACCCTATCAATATAAATAACCCTGGCAATAAACACCGATAATAGTTTCGTCAGAAACATTTGGGATATCGTAAATCTTCGCATTCGTACTCTTCACCGTTTTTTTATACCTTATTACTAATGAAAAGTTGGACTTTGAAACTTTCTTTGATTTAACTTGTTGACATGTAGAATAGACCATCTTCCTCTTTGTCTCATCACTCAAACTGGGTGGTAGAGCCCTTGGATGATAGAGAGTGGTAACGACTTGCCACCATCTTACGTTTCACAGCTACCACGTCAGTGCTTACCATTATAGTATTCCAGTTTATAAATCTATGTTTATTAGTTACCAACTGGAAACTCATCTATGTTTTTATCTCCTTAATACTAAAAATGTAGTAGAAAAATATACCAAAAAATACACAAACAATGAAATTTGAGTCGATAGTTAAGCGTGTTAATATCAAAAAAATAAATATTTTAACAATTAATTTTAATTGAACATAAAAATAATAGTTAATTTTAATGATAAAATAAGTTAAAGTATACTTACTAGTTAATGTATGAATTGTTAAATCCGTATTAAGAATCATTTATGTAATATCTAATTACATAAAGGATGTTAATTTTTTTTTAAATACATATGATAATACAAAAATGTATATCTTTATTTTACAATTTTTTTATTTTAATACCTGACCCGATAGACATTGTTCTGTTGTTTTTTGATGTGATTTTAGGAAATAACGTATTTTTTTATTTTAGCACTTGCCCTGTGCTTGGGATAAATTTCTATAAATTTTAAAGAAAGAAAAAAATTTCGCCCCAGATAGGATTTGAACCTGTAACCTTTCGTCTCAAGCCGACGAATGCTCTAACCAATTGAGCTACTGAGGATTCAAGTCCCGTGGCGAAATTTTTAATTCCTTTCTAACCGCGTTAACGGGTTAAAAAGGAATTAAAAATTTCGCCACGGGACTTGAATCCTCAGTAGCTCAATTGGCTTAGGAAATAAATTGGGTGAGGTACCCTTATCACTTAGGGGTATGAAAAATAGGTAGTAGCTAATTCTTAGACTTACTGAACATGCACATAAATTTTGGTGAAAATCGGTGAAGCCATTTCGGAGGAATACGGTAACTAACATTGTGACACGAGAGTTTTATTATAAGATTAAGTAGGTATGACCATGTTAAGAACACCAAAAACACTATAAATGCAAAATAAAAAAACTGTAAAAAATGTATTATTCCGTCTAACTCTAAAATCACTTATCGGATTCTGATCAAATGTTTGTAGAACTAATTTGAGTTAAAATTAATTACAAATACAGTCTAAAAAACGAAATGTAAGAATCGGGATTTTATTGGCCGAGCAAGCGCATAACAAAAATACAGTCGAATTGAGACCCTTTTTTTTGAAGTCAGTAAACATTATTAAAATCCAGCTATAATTGGCAAAGTAATTGCATAACCAACAAAAAAATATACATACTATTTGAAAACCTCCTCCTTTAGAGTCGGTACAGATAATTGGACAAAAGATATTTTAAAACAAACACTTCGTTCATTAACATAACAAAGGCTCTAAACTGGAGCTAATTTTCACTCAACCATACAATTTCACATGTTAACAGATAATTAAAACTGTTCCTAACACACATTGTCGTATTAAAATGAAACATTAAGTACTGAAAAACCCTTTGTCATAAATATCCCTTTATGGCCTAAGTTTGCACAAAAGGGGGCAGGCGAAAACACGAAATAACAATAAAACAGCCCAATGTTTCTGTTTGCGAAGTTTTATAAATTCATGCTGAGTATTAATAGATAAGTTGGCAAATGAAAAATGAAGTCAATATACAGCTCGCTTTGCGGGTCACGCAAACACCTGCGTCTACCTAACCATGTTAAGAATGCTATGCGATATTCATTCTAAAATCCTGTTTTGTACGGTTGAATATTGCTTAAAGTATTTTAACAATTTTGTGTATTAATTCTGGACTGTATTTACTAGTGTTGTAAGGTGTCTTGTCGATTTTCACTGTATGGGTGCTTGTAATCCCATCGATCCGGTCAATGCAAGGTTTTTATAGTGATGTTTACACATGGAGGTGTGCTTCACAGTAATCTGGTTGAACAAATGGCTTATTGAATTACTAGTGAATGCCCACGGCGTTGTTCAGGCCATGGTAACAAAATAAGGGGGCATTCCCATTTCGTATTAGATATCTACATCGATATCAGCTTATTAAATTCAGCAGCTTGCATTTGGAAAACAAGTTTGTTAGGACTTCATTAAATGTCACTAATTTATTTAAACATTTTTATGTGCCCGGTTGGCAAACATATCGATGTTTGCTACCTATCTCATTCTGGGATTTATAAATGTGGGTACTTCTGCCTACCTCTTTAGCTATACGTGCGTAAAGATACTTTGTTTTAATGAATACAGCAAACAATGGCTTTCCTGCCCTGGTTGTACCTCTGCCTAAATCTTTGGGGATACGGGCGTGAAGACACTTCTTTTTTCAATAAATAGAGTAAACAACGGTTTTCTTGCTCTGGCTTTATCTCGCCTAACACCTTCGGGGATACGGGCGTGAAAATACTTTCTTATGGTAACAGACAACCGTGGTTTATCGACACATATATTAGGTGCGTTCCTGTACTATGGTTGGGCTGAAGACTTGATGTGCAAGTCTATCGATACCCTAACATTTGGACTGAATACGACAATTCTAAGCTGTCATAAAATAGGTGGTAGAAATCTGTCATCAAGTTACTGCATAATAGTCTACCACCAGAAGTTGTGTTGATGCTGCCTATTCGACCTATGCTCGCTAACGATCTGCCGCCCAGGAAAGCAAATATACAAAGCAATCCAGACTAAATAAGGAAAAATATCACTCATTTATAAAACTTAATTGATCGCCTCTGTGGTCTCTGTCCAGCGTCGGAGTTGAATTCCTGAGGTCCCGGGTTCGATTCGCGGGTCGGGCAACAAAAGAAAATTGGAAAATGAATATTTTCCATTTTTTAATAAAAAAATGTTGTGGATTGGATATGTGCCGGTTGGCGATAGGCATTGTGGGACTTAGTGTCTTTGGCTAGTCGTGGGTGCCCTGGTTGTGCCTCTGCCTACTCCGTCAGGAATACGGGCGTGAAGATACTTTTTTAATTGAGTATCAATGAATGTTTTACTGTGTATTGAATTAAGTTTTTTATTTGTTAGGAAATAAAAATATTTCATTTAATTTTTATGGGTTTTTATACACACACGCACATAAAACATCCCTTTTTGAATAAGTATCTTAACGTACATATCCCCGAAGAGGTAGGCAGAGGCCCAGGCAGGGCACCCACGACTAGCCGTAGACACTAAGTCCGGGCACATATCCAATCCCAACATTATTTTTCCGGGACCTCAAAAAACCCGACACTGGACCGCAAGAAAACAGAGGAGAAATACTGAAATCATATTGAAAAGATGACGTTTGGCTAGAAAAAAGTTTATGTACCTTGTATGGGACATCGCTTTGCATGAGATATTGATACTGAAGTAATACTAAAAAGGCGGCGTCTCATTCAAAAAGAGATGTCCCTTTGGGTTAACATATATGTATACGCTTTGTTTAAGCAAAACAAGTTGGGGCACTCAAACGAAGTATTAGAGTTTGAGTGGGTCCGTGTATGCATAGTATCTCATGCTATTATTTCTATGTCAACCATACCCTGATATTTGATCAAATATTTTGACGTCCTTTCGTCCTCGCTTTGATATTTTACCGCTCACTCAAGTACACAGTAAATAAATGTGTTTATACTTTAAAGATCTCCTTTAAATTTAATAGGTTAAAAATATATCAATATATCTTATTATAATTATTAATTCGAACATTACATTAATATGTTTTTACAAAAACATATTTTTTTACAAGATTTTATTTGTGAGTACTATTCCCAGATTGACTTGAAACGCCAAACACGGTAGGATACGTAGGTCAGACTGTAAGTTTTGCGTAACTTAAAAAACTACAGGTTATGACCAAAACATTATATTCTTATGCTTTTCAAATTAATTTACATTTAAAGCATTTTTTTATGCGAGCGAACCATTTTTTAAAAGAGTAGGACCACAGATTTGAAAGCATGTTTTCTACGTGCTGATTGAACGCTATTACTGTCTCTTCGGAGTTAAAATAAACACGATTAATTATATAGAGCATATTATTTTTATTACAAAGTATAAATACAAACACAATTACATTTATACATAAAGATATTATTATAGTAATGAGAAAACTTATTTAAATAATAGGTTAAAGAAATGAAGAAAATGTAGTTTTCTCTAAAATAAAATATTATGTAAGAATAATAAATAATTCTAAGTTCGTTAAAATGTAAAAGTATAACGAATCTCGGACGGGTTGTTGAAACTTTTATCTAAAATTAGTGAACATAAAGCTAGAACATGTAGTTTCTTACACAGTTCAAATATTCGTTACCACCGAAAAAGAGGGGTATTTTAAGTGAGTAAGTAGTAAGTAATTAAGTAAGTAAGTATAAGTTCTGATAGTAAGAGACAACTTTGGCCTAAATAGGCACCAGACATGACACTGTTATATCGCTGTTCTGAGGCTGGGATATTATAGTTCTATATTACAAGAAATATAATGTAAGCAGTCCATCCCAGCACCTTATGGACACATTTATATGTTACCTACTAGCTGACCCGGCAAACGTTGTTCTTTTTTTAATGTGATTTTAATAAAGAATTTGGGGGGAGCCACCCTTATCACTTAGTGGTATAAAAAATAGATAGTAGCCGATTCTCAAACATACTGTATATGCATATAAAATTTGATGAAAATCGGTAAAGCCGTTTCGGAGGAAACCAGTCACTAACGTTGTGACACGAGAATTTTATAAGTAAGATAATACATATCCATTTATTGAAAAAACCGCATCAAAATCCGTTGTGCAGTTTTAACGATCTAAGCGTATATAGGGACAGAGAGCGGAAAGCCACTTGGATATACTTTGTAGTGAAGACCTTAAGGTCCAGAGTCTAATTTGTAAATATGAAAATGTTTGTATTCGTTTTGACCTTTTTACTAGTAATTTATTACTTGACCATGAAGATAACCATCGATAAACTTGTCCATAACACATAATACGCGGCGTTAGAATGAACGCCTTTGATATTATCTTACAGTTGCCCTAGTCTTGTATTAATTTACATTTATTAAAAAACCACTTATTTTGTTACCTGCCTATTTAAAACTTAAGAACCCACGGGCACATTTAAAGATGATTATTAGTTTTAATTTGATTTAACACATTTACGTGTTTTTGACATTATTTATGTACTGACATATTTTTTTTATAAATCATATATTGTAACATAATATGTTAAAACATATAAATGTTTAATAATTTACGTATTAATTACTAATACTTCAAAAACTGTTAGTACCTGCTAATGTCAAGCGTTACAAAGGTCGGTGAGTTATTTTATAGAATCTCTTTCCAGAAATAAATTTGGCGCCAAGTGATTGTTTGACATTGACGTTTGACTTTCATTGACGTTCGTTGCTCACAATATATTACGATTTTTGCCATAATCAGTAATGGGTGCCAGTAACTGCTAAATTAATCAGTTAGATTAATTTCCATATTGTTGCATTTGAAATAGTCATAAGTCGTCATAGTCAATAGCCAGTCCTGTCTTAGGATAGTATTTCGTTCATCAAATACCTTTGTCCAATGTACGTTAGTTCAAAAAAAATTGATGACTTCATTTAATATATTAACAATATCGAAATTTGACAAAATATTTTTTCAGCTTAAAGACCTATTGAACTTATCAAAGATACTTAAAAGAACATTACAGAAGGAGAAAGAAACATTACAAATAAAATTACTATAAATTTTATGAAAATCTTGAATAAAGATTTTAAGATTTTGTACGAAAGGAATGGACGTTAGTCAAAGAGTTTGATAAAACAATTTGAAAATATGTACCACAACCTCCCATGGGTATTTGACGGCGTCGAGAAAAAACACACCACTCTATTTTTTTCATATAACTAAATTTTACTTGTGAACTCAAAATAGCCATCACAAAAATTGATTAATTTTATTCAAATAATTTCTTAAGTTTACAAATTACATCCATTCTTTTTTTAAAATTCCGCCAATACTATGACGTATGTAGCATTTCATTTTTGACTTCTTTAAATTTTCGAATTTAGATTTTGACATATAAATCAAAAGTTTAAATTTAGAACGTATTTTTTTCTTTTTTTAGGCAAATACGATCAAAATGGACAGTCAACAGCTAACAATATTAACTAGCACAAAATGAATTAAACTAAATGCCGCTGTTGCAGGTGCACATTTTTGTAACACAAAAGTAATACAAATTAACAACCGTGAATTCTATACATTGAATATGATTAAGAAAATAGGTGCAATCGACTACGATAGGGCAATATCACAATTTTATAACTTACATCCAATGGTATCATGACCGCGATTGACGAATCTACTGAACCAATCTTAACGAAACTTTTCTGATACTTGAAACTACTTTATAGGATATGTAAAGGGGATTCCATGGAAGAGTGATAAAAGTCAAAATATAAATTATGTTACAATTCTTAATACGTAATCCGATTTTATTATTTCTTTTTTTGTTCCATAGAATGTGTTTTACAGATTATCTCGTAATTATCTAACGGCCAATGTTAATACTGTATCTCTAAAGATGGATTTCAAGCAATCTAGATAGCTGCGTGTCCGCTGGCCTATCCTATACCTAATTGCCATATTTATTTAGTCCACACATATGATATTGGCAAGCGATAACATAAAAATGGATCAAAATATCAATCTTGAACAGCAAATTTTGGATTAGGATTGATTATTAATATTGACCGTAAGTTAACTGTTGTAGTGAAGAAATTACCGACATAACAACACTCAATTCATACGTACACATCATCTTACATATACATACATATCTTCACACCAAGTATCCCTGTCTGGTTGACAGAAATTGAAAGAAGTTCGACGGGTTGGCTAGTGTATTACAAAAACTTATCATATCGTACGTAGTTATTCTTAGTCAAGCTTATGAGAAGCAGAAAACTGTTCTTCACTTTCTTTTATAAAGAAACAGTTAACTTTCAGATTAAGGGGATGAATCTAATAATGTTGTCACTGAAGTAGGGCGGGCATGTTTCAATCGCTCCACCGCTTAAATAAACAAGACTTCCAATAACTACTTAGAAAAGCTCGCGACAGAGTAAACAGAGATCTCTCCAACCATCCTTATTACTCTTAAACAAAAATAAAAAGAGTTCATTAATGTATCCCAATCTGTCAAATGAAAAGTGTTCTGCAAAGAAAGGGGAGAGAATTAATGTTTTATGTGGGTGTGTAATAGATATCATAGGGTGAAAATTCCCTGGATTTTTATTATATCCTTAAATGGAGTGTTTGCTGAATATTGAAATGAAAAGTATGATTATTATTCAGGCATTTTTGTACAGCTGAAGGCCTAGCATAATTTGATTTCGATTAGTCGAGTCGAAATAAGTTAGTAAAGCAAACTTAAATTCTTCAAAATGTTTCAAGGAAACGTCCATGAAGGTCATGGTGAACTATCTATTTCGTTTTTTAATTTCTTAAGTTATTTTTTTACATATATGTTACTACGCTTATAAGTTTTAACAAACTATAGAGGAGTGAATTCTGTACATTGAAGGTACATGTTATCTGCCTTAATGTCTGTCTGTCTGTATGTATCATGACCGCGATTCACGTCAACCTACTGAACCGGTCGTAGCAAAATTTTGTTGCTAGATATTTTATGTTTCAAGGAAGATTAAAGGAAACTTTTTAGCCCGCTCACCAAAGGGGAAATACTCCACTTGGTAGACGGATGAAAGTCAAAATCTTGACTGGGCTATATTATATAATTAACTACTTAATGTTTTTATTTTTATTTGTTGTATAAAAAGCATTTGAGCAAAAAGCAAGCAGATTGTCTAGTAATTTATTCCAAGTTATAAGTTTCACAGTTTAAAAATTACAGACATTAACGACACATAGTGTTAAGTGTCTAAATAACTTGAAATCCGAAATGTAGAAAAACTGAACTAACAGTTCATCTTACACATACAATCACATCTTTACGTAAAGTCTCCCCTGCAAGAAGGCAAAAGTTATTGAGTGCCAAGTAAACGAGGTTCGTCGGATTGGCTAGATGCGAATATAAACGAGGATATAGTGTTCTTTTTGTCTTATATCATTTATTAGACTCTCGATCTATTCGATACCAATTCGATAATGTCTCGACTTCACGGTCAGAGGT
>NJDC01001643.1:463360-498078 GCA_002245475.1 Calephelis virginiensis | reverse complement strand
AGACATTAACGACACATAGTGTTAAGTGTCTAAATAACTTGAAATCCGAAATGTAGAAAAACTTTTCAACTTACAGTTCATCTTACACATACAATCACATCTTTACGTAAAGTCTCCCCTGCAAGGAAGGCAAAAGTTATTGAGTGCCAAGTGAACGAGGTTCGTCGGATTGGCTAGATGCGAATATAAACGAGGATATAGTGTTCTTTTCGTCTTATATTGTTTATTTGACACTTGATCTATTCGATACCAATTCGATAATGTCTCGACTTCACGGTCAGAGGTAACAGTTGTAACACATGACATAATTTGCTGCATTCATCTTATGAGAATTGGTGTTATGTAATATGTAAAAAAAATACAGCTTAAGTCAATATTCAAAAAAACTAATGCTAATAACAATGAAATTTAAAACACAAAATTAAGTTGTTCCTAAAAGTGATGAAGATAACAAATTAATTATTCATATAAATTCTGTTCACGATGTGTAAAATAATTATTATTTCAAAACACATAACATTAAATGTTTTGTTCTAGCATTGTTCTAATTATTATGTCTATTGCATCTAATTATTAAGTTTTATAATTAGGTATTAAAATTTTTATTTGTCTTTTCGAATATTGTAATTGCAGTGGTAGATTAGGAGAGGTTTCGTAACTAAATGAGAGCTCAAATTTTACACTGTTTCTAACCAACTCTAAAAAAGAGAAGGTTCTCAATTCAACTGCATGTTTTTTATTGTATATGTTCGTGACGCTATTACTCGTCAAATAAAGAACCCGATAAGAAGAAAAAAAGATAAAGTTTTTTCAAAAGGTAGATAGTGATTCCTAGGTGGTCTCATATCAATTGGATTATGATCTAACTAGTGGTTTTTGAATTATATTTAATAATAAATTTTCCCCGTGTTGGTAAGGGCTCCTTTGCAGAACAGACCATCTGATTTCCTGCGAGACAGCTCGTAAAAAGTGAGCATAGGCTTACCGTCACTAACACAGTGACATCCTACTAGGTGGTTGACGTGTCCCTGTTCGGAGGGTAAGATAGCTGGTATTCCTACTTGTGCTCGGGGCCTGAAATCTCGGCCTTATGTTGGCAATGCACCATTACCACCTTTTGTGTCTCTATACGGCGTGAAATTCTTACCATCAAGAAATCCGCCAGCTTGTTTACCTTCCAATATCAACATAAAAAACCATGAATTCATGTCTTTGTTAATTGTTAGAAAGCAAAACTCTAAACTACTAGTACGATGTTGATAAAATGTATAAAAGACCATCTAGGAATCGTTAGCTATCTTTTGTAATATCCATTAATATTATAAATGCGAAAGTTTGTAAGTATGGATGTATGGATGTTTGTTACTCTTTCACGCTCGAATGGCTGAACGGATTTGTTTGAAATTTGGAAGACAGATAGATTGTGACCTGGATTAACATATAGGCTATTTTTGATCCCGATTGCACACCGGGTTTCTGTGAAAACGCGAGCGAAGCCGCAGGTAGCAGCTAGTAAATTATAAAATCGCGACCTAATAAAATAATTGGAGTCGGTTTTTGCAGTTATATTGCGCTTAATAATTACAAATGTTTTCATTTTTTTACAAATTACTCTCTGATTAAACCAAATGACTAATACCAAATTTCTATATATTGTAATTGTTTAACGTCGACTTATTTTAATCAATCATAAAAATCGGTAGAGCCGTTTTTGAGGTACAACGTAATTAAGCTCATTGTTTGCCTAACAAATAATATGTATGTTTATGTATACTTAAAGTAGATTATTAAGTCATAATCAATTAGTTTTATTTTCCTAAGATTCCTTTAATAAGAAACAACTATTAAAAGTGTAATTAAATTTTAAAATAATCTCTAACTATACAAAGACATGACGCCGCAATTAATTAAGATATAAAATGCAAAATCTTGTAAAGTATTTCAACAGCAACTTTTTATCTAATATTAATTTATTGATAAGGGGATACGAACCACGTTTTGAGATAAGGTTTAATTGTACCAACTATTTTCATCTGTATCAAAGTAATTATATTTATGTTCTTGTATACTAGTGAAGAATAAGGTTCTATTTGTTTGGGATTTTTGTATGTTTTGTGTTTCAATGTGACTTTTTTCTATACTAATATTATAAAGAGGAAAGATTTGATTTTTTGTTTGTTTGTTTGAAATAAATAGGCTCCGAAACTACTGGGCCGATTTTAAAAATTCTTTCACCTTTAGAATGCTACGATATCCCTGAGTGACATAGGCTTTGATTGATCAAAATCGATGCATTAGAAGCCAAGTTAGGCGGTGGAAGCTGCGTGAAACTGCTAGTATGTGATAAAATATAAATCTACTGGTGCTTAAAGATAGCCGTCTATAGATACAATAAAAGTTAAAAGTACGTTGTTGTCCTGCGGCAGAATATGTTGCCAATATCGTAGGCTTTGTTACCATTGTCAAGATGGTGGTCATTATGGAATACTGTTATTTAAATAAAATTCGAACGAACAATTTCCTCTTCCAATTCACGATAGTGGTGGTTATTCTGTAACATTCAGACTAAATTTACTTTAGACTAGCCGATCCGGCAAACTTCGTACCTCTTGACATTAACAGTTGGTAACAGTTTTTCGTGGACAAAACTGTGGTTTTACCCACTTTCCCTGCAATTTTCCCGGTTTTTCTGTTGGGATGATTCTTCTCCTGTCAATAACCAATACAACAAAAAAGGAGTTTGCAAAATTGTTCCATCCGTTCAAACGTGATGCTATGACAATGCGAAACGGGAAGTCATTTGCATGTGATTTTTTTTAAAAGTGATGAAATATTTCAGACATGTTAGATTAATCTATGCTTGCCAAATAGTGACGTTAATGAACTTTTTTTCGAGTAATATATTAGTCTGACAGCACTAAAATGTTTTGTCTCTTTCTATTACTTTCGTTGAAAGAAGATAGTGATAACTTAAAATAAAAATAACTAAAAATGCGCACACAAATTACCACCAGTAACGTATTCTCGAAAAGCACAAGTGTCATTTAAAAATATCACAACACCTTATAAGGCATAGTAAGAAAGGCCGTCGTCGTCGTCGACACAAAAGGTGTTAATAGTTCAGTACATATGTGAGATTGAATGTGTTCTCCAATATATTAGACCCCCTATCATGAAACATTTCAAACTATCCAACTTTCCTATCAGTCGTTCAATTGGGGCGTGGTTTTGTTAAATATTCGTCTAGCAGTCGCCAGTGGATATCAGGACGTAATGGAGGCTTTCAGATTGTCAATATTTGATGAGATTCGGACATCGGCCCGACCCGCCAGTCAGTAGCCCCAATTCTGATTATACCGACATACATATATTACATTTAGATGGTTTCTGTTGTTTTTGTTTTTGTTTTTTTTTATAGCGGAAGGCAAATAAGCAGACGGATTTCCTGATGGTAAGAAATTCACGCCACCTAGAGTTTCCAGAGGGGGTAATGATGTGTTGCCAACTGTAACACATCAACGGTAAGAATTCACGTTATGGCGGCAGGAAATGTAAAGCGGTGGTACCAATCCGGTCGAGTCGCTGCGAAATTCTAGCACCTAGTAATATCTCACGGTGTTAATGACGGTAAGCCTATACTGTCCTTTTGCGAGCTGCCTGGTACTGGAAGGCAGATGATCTATTTTACAAAGGAGGGACTAACACGGGGAAAAGGAAATGTGTTTGACAATTGCCATAAAATATTGGATCGACTGGTGTCATAGTAATATGCAGCTACTTTCCAGGAAACCATATTTATGTCGTCTATAGACCACAGTTGTGACTTATTACCAGGAGAACCATGAACATGTTCGCATGTTTTATACGTTAAAATATCCGTGGTAAAAACAGCTATTTTCTTACGATGTTTGCACCTTGTGTATAACTCGGGCCAGTCACCTTTTATAAGGTGTTGCCTTCACGATCGTACGTACCGTCCAATTATCTTTTCTTATAAGAAATGATTTGAAATATTTTACTGCTTTTTCTCTTATCACTTTATACGATATCTTGTACAAATATTGTGTTTGAAAATTAACATCGAATACAAGTGTTATGGTTCTTTGCAAATTATATAGCAAACTTAACATTATGTTCAAATTATTCGTTCGTAATGAATTCTCAGTAGCTCAATGTCAGTGTTTTAATTAAAAAGCTAAGAGTTCAGCCTCAATCCCTGTCACTGCAACACAAAAACTACTCTATCCAAAATGTTACATGTAACATCTAGCCCAAAATACTGGCGAATTTTATCACATCGATAAATAAAACATATGTAATATTAAAAATAGGTACAATTCAATTACTTCTTATCCTTGGACAAATTTAGTGTGAGACCTTGGAGTAAAAGTTTGCCTACCTTGCAAAAAAATTAAACTCTATTCATGGATTAACTGATTAAACGCGTAACAAACAGACGACAAAATACAAAGGAACAACTGTGAACCCCCTTTTTTAGCATCGGTGAAAAAGTTATACAAGAAGTCACTTTACAACAGCTACATTATGTTGTTTGAACACTGAACGCGCCATAAAACCAAGTGAACAGTTACTTTAAAATAATGTGTTTATTTTAAAAGCACAGTTAAAAGCAGTATGATGATCTTATAATTATATCGGCTGGCTTAAACTCTCGGTCCAATTTTAAATGTTAAAGAGGACATTATAATGATTAGATTGTTATCAGATCTTATTATATGAATTTTCCTAAATTATAAGACCGAATATGTTGATATCGTGACGGTAGGCCTGAATAGACGTGTATAGCCGCTGGCGGGGTAATCGGACATCCTAAACGTTAGTGCTTGAAAAACATGCTATAGAAAATCGATAACCAATCATTATAATGATTGGTCGGTAAACGCCACTCTTTTTTTGTGTGCTTGACGAACGGGAGTCGTATTTTAATTTGTACGGCCAGGAGTACATGCGAGAGCATTCCGCAAAATAATACATACTTATACAATCACTGTTTTTGGCAAATTATACTCCGCGAGTTGAGAGTTTAACGTGAATTGCGAAAATGTAGGAATTAAATCTTCAAATTCATAGTGGGGGTAAATTTAAAAAAAATATTTGCAAAGCTAAAATGTTCTGAGAATAAAAAAGGTGTTGTTCGATTAGCTACCGCTGCATTGTTTCTAATAAAACAGTCGCCCGGATATCGCTGTTTTACATAAAAACACATACAAGCCTAAACCTTTGTTAAATACTACTTATTAGTTGGCAACTCTAATCGTCAAATAAATAAAATGGCTAAAAAGGTCAACTCTAATTCGTGACAGCCGCTTGTCACGAAGTGTTGTGCGTGGTGATACAAAGTTATCGATGAGTCGGACGCGTGCGCTGTCGAATGTCGATAACATGTTTCTGTGACATAAATACATTTTAAACAATATGACTTCTAAATTATTCAACATTATTTGATTACTCTGTGAAATTAAAATTTAATGTATTTCAATTTATTTCTAAAATTAGGTACAAATATTGTTATTAGTAAATAATTTATAAAAATAGTTCCTAATCTAGTAGCGTACAAGTACTAATTATAAAAAATATGGCAATCCGTAGCATGTTTTGAATGTAATATTACAATAGAATCATTTAAAAAGTAACATTACCTAAATATTATTGCAAGAAGAAAATACCAATGTAAAATAGTGTGCGATTAATAAAAAGATAAAAATTGTAGCCTCTGTGGTCTAAGCGGATCAGTTGTTGGAACTGACTACATGAGGTCCCGGGTTCGATTCCGGGGTCGGGCAACAAAAAGAAACTTTCTAATAAAAAAATTTGGTCGAGATTGGATACGTGCCCGGTTGGCGATAGGCTTGCCACCTATTACATTGTAGGACTTGTATCTTCGGCTAGTGATGGGTGTATGGGCATGAAGATACTTACTTTTTTTTTTACTTTCCGATTAAAAAAATGCTTCAATTATCTAAACGACAAGTTTGCAAAGTCTTCACTTGTTAGTCTCGAACTTCGTAGTGGTTAAAACCAGCCGCGTTTCTAACAATAGCTTGAACTCAAACGTTTATTCATTTGTCACCATAACCATAACATCCAAAACCACCATTTAAACCATGACTACCTAACGCCGGATACAGAAACGTCAATTATCTTTTATTCAGTCACAACTTTGTATGGAAAATGTCATATCGTCAGTGTTCACCACTGTTGTTTTCCGACTTAAGGATAGGTATTCCCAAACGATTATGACTTAGAAACTTTAAAGAAAAGAGCGTCCTCATGTCTTAAAGGTCGGCAATGCATTTGTGATACTCCTGGTGTTGCGGATGCCCGTTGGCGATCACTTTCCATCAGGTGGCCCACTTGCTCGTATGCCTTCTTTTGTAAAAAAAAACTTAGTACGCTTAAGACTCTAGCATAAGGTTAGCAATGAACTAATTATTAGTAATGGAGATAAGTATTTACATTTGAAATAAAAGCTTAGGATATGATCTCTTAGTAACAAAAAATATCATAAGACAAAGAATAATAGACGTGTAGAAAACACCTCTTTAAAAGATAAGAAACAATTAATAAAAGATACAGAAAAGATGGCGTGATTAAGACGGTTCTTAACTACAAATTTAGAGATTTGTTAATTAATTTTATTGTTGTGATTATGATATTTTGATCGTAAAAAGTACATTATCAAAGTTATTGATTAAAATGAATGATTATCCATAAAATAACAACCATCTACCAGATACAGTTGACTGAGTATGAAAATTGTTTAATTAGCATTGTACGTTCAGACCAACAAGTCCATACGAAATATTCCATAAAAATCACATAAATTTATGTATGAACTTTTGAGAGTGGTCATCCATCTCAAAAAGTAGTATTACTAGCTATCGCGGTGAAATTTATATTTGGTATATTTTCGTGACATTCAAATTCTTCAATATATAGCGTATTTTTAGACAATGCAAGCATATAATAAAATTTGTTGTGTCTTTCACTATAATGAAATTTGCTGTGTCTTGTACTCTAAAATTTACTGATTTTTTAAAGTATTAGATAGTTTTTATGGCCATGCTATATTTTATAATAACCTAAGTGTGGCAGTGTCGGATATTATATCTTTTTATACTACTTCTTATAATCATACATTTTCATACAGCAATTCATTCGTTTTGAATATTATAACTAATCCAAAACTAAATTGCGCATTCCTAAGTATTAGACTTTTGCCAACGTTTTCTAAATAGATTAGAAGTCTTCACATCAAAATATTGCTTAGTTCATTACTATCTTCGACTACAACACAACTTTCTATCAGGTAAGTTGCATATAGTGATATGCAACTTACCTGAAACTTACCTGAAAATTGTATTGTACTGGGCTAAAAATCACTTTGTTTTTTTAAAGCCCAGTACAATAACATGCAACCCACTTGATGGGAAGTGATATCTAGGACAAGGCAGTGATGTACTTAGCTAGAATCACGATTTTGACTAAAGTTGTCTAAGTGATATTTCTTCAGAAACACGGACTTAGGAATCTATACTTGCTATCGTCGGCACTTGGTGGAATTCCATTGTATACACACGTTTTTTGGAGTTAACACTTGTACTTATTCACTGTATACTTTATTTCTGTTCCTTTACAGCCAACCGGTTTTAATTTTTACAGCATCATCAGGGCTTTGAAACGAAAGATAAAAAGGACTTTTTTGATTTAACGTTCAATACCTATTTGGTTAACCATGCTGCTGTAAAAAGTGAAACCGGTTGGCTTGAAAGTAACAAAAAGTGTTAAATAAAGTATACAGTGGATAAGTACAAGTATCAACTCCAAAAAACGTGTATATACGGACTTAGGAATCACAATATTTTCATCTAGGTATTCACCCAAAATATAGTATTAGACTGGTCCCACAAGGCCCACACCAACGTTGATAAATATCAAGCGCGCCGCAACAACAATTAATGGTTATTTAACGCGATTCGATTCAATTATCATCGGATTGCAACGATAATAGCCACGACAGAGCTCCCAATAGTAATACACTGGATATTTCATTTATAGCTCTTGCGATTCAGCGGTCAATTCGCCACATGTCCGGTCCAGCAGATATTAATTCTGCAACGTTCACATGCAGCGGTGCGTAAAGTATGTTAATGTGTTGTAGTAAAAAATAAAATTGTCGACCAATATTACATTTTATTATACCCAGTTATAATATAAAGCTGATTGATGGTATTGGGGCAGGACATAGGCCTATTAAATATGTATTGGCTACTGATCCTCCTGATATATATCAGGGCTTTTTGTATTAAAACAATGACACTTTGTATGTTAGTACACTTTGATGTTATAATAATAATAGAGTTATTGTATTGTACTTTTTTAGGTTGATTTGCCCCTTTCTATGGCCGGCTAAGACCAATGGCCATGCTGCCAAGCTTTTAACAGACATAAGTCATTTCTCTTTATAAGTTATTAGTCATTTAGTGAGATTTAGCGGCATCGAGGAAAAACACGAATTTCTTCATAAATATTTCTTTTGTGCGCTTTAACTGGCAAAAAAATAACTAATTTACACGAAGTTATATAATTATGAAAAAACGATGGTGCCAAAATTTTTTTTTTCGAATGTTTAAAAATAAAAGTAGCACAATTATGTCCAAAAATCCTTGATTAAATTTACATACAGATTATACAGAAACGTTAGTTTCTTCCAGTACCATAATAAGTATATTTTATTTATATTTTATAAAACTAAGGCATTTCCTAAAGTGATTTACAATAAATACTAAACCCCATTTCAAATTTGCATAACCTGGAATTTAAAAAAAAGCACGTGGAATCGTACTCATGTCACTAAATGAAAAATATTAGATGTTGAAAACATATGTCTTCTATTTAAATTATGTTTCTTATGATAACATCAAACCAGCCAAGTGCCACCAGACTTAAATAACAAAGAATAAATGGAATTAAAACACCAGAAATATTTAAGTTTAATAAATTTGAAAGTCTTATTAACGTACATTAATTTTGACTTAAGGTTTACCTAGAAAATGTTGTTATAATCAAGACAAAGGGTATAATAATTTACTGTAATGTTTTCAACCTGATGAAATATTAAAAATACTTTCACGTATCTGTTTACACTTTACACGAATAGTCAAGTGTACCTACTGTTTATAAATATGTAACCCTGATTAGTACCCACCAAATTCTTACCACTATATCATCAGAATTGTCTATTATCCTAATACGTGGTGAAGCGTGGTTTATAGATATGAGCGTGACACGTGGCATGAAATCTTAGTCGTATGATAGTGTTCCTCCCGTAGTGGTGATGATGGGTAGTTTTCCCAGTCCTGGACCGGGTCCTCTTTAGAGAATATACCACCTGCCATGCTGCCTGGCAGCTCGTAAAAGTGGTAGAATCGAAGCAACTTGTTCGGGTAGGAATCTAACACCTTATCTAATCTTGCCTACGTAGACCATATAATTACTATGTCATGTTCCTATTCGAAGGGTAGGGTAGTCGGTAGACTTGCACTACTAGCCTATCAAGCTAGCCACAGGACAGCAACGCACTTAAAACATCTATGGAGTCTACAAGCTGCGGTTGTTTCTTACCATCAGGGGAGACGCGTGCGTATTCGCTGTCTTTTCCCATAAAAAAGTACCAATAACATTTTTGAATCAAAAATATTATAAGGCATGCCGTTTATTCGGAGTCCTACAACAATGTTAAAAAATCAGAGCCAAAGTAATTAAGTATCATTTTATATAAAGCTAATAACTAAAATTTACTGATACTCGATACTCTCTGCCTACCTCGTAAGGGACTTGGCGTGAAGATATGTATGTATGTATGTATAATTAAAATTGAATACCATCACATTGTACTATTACCACTAAATGAATGAATAGTGAAACGGAGGGGAGATTAGCTTCTACAAAACAATTCAAACCGAAAGAGAAGTCAGGAAAGAAACTCAAGACTTTTTTTTGGACTCTATAGTTTCTTATTACAAAGTTAATTATGCTTAAACTTTTGCACCTCACTGTACATTTAAATGGAAAACCGTTAAGTAATTGATAGCTGCGAACACAATCTAAGCGTGCGCGAAAACTCAATCAGCCATGACAAAGCCATTTGAAATTGTACATCTGAAATTAACAACTTTAATACGAGAAAGCTATAACGAATTAATAACTGTCAAATAATAAACGCAAAGTACAGGAAAAACAATAAACACCGTGACGGTTGAAACGGGTGAAATAGGCTAAAATTTAGTATGGAGATACGCCGGCGGCTGTTTCGAATTTGGCTTATAAATAACATTAAGCGGGCGGAGCGGGAGGTTCGGATTATGAGGTCGGAGGACTCAATTAAATCAAGCTACCGGACCCGGATTTTATTGTGGACTTTCGGTGTGACCTCCCACCGGATTTCCAGATAAATGAATCCACTTTACGCACGATGCTCGTTCGCACAAAATTCAACTGGAATAATGGCTTTGGATAGCCGACTAATATTGGAATGTGTCGCATACGGTGGACAAATTACAAAATTATTCTTACTTCCACCTGTGATGTCTATCTTTTGGTCTGACATGTTAATTGGTATTTGTAGGTACACACAATTGGTGCTAAAATTTGTAAAGTATGCGAAGTATGGTAAGAATATACGTTGATTAATATTAAACAGGAAAAAAGTTATTGCATTTTTCATAGAATCCGCATTAAGTAATTTTATATAAATAATTCAATACGTGAACAATTTTTTGTAAAAAGTAAAGCTAGTGTGAGGTCCTTTGCCTCGTAAATAAAATGGGTTCGTCTTATTATAAGCTCCTTTAAGGTATTCTTTAATATTAATTCATAACTAGTTTTTACAAATAGCTACTTGTAAGAGTTTCAGTGCGCTTTAATAAAGAGGATGTTCTTATCTGTTTTTATAATAGTAAATTTACTACAACTTGATTGCCTCTGTGGACAAGCGGCCCGGCGTCGGACTTAATTTCTTGAGGTCCCGGGTTCGATCCCCGGGTTTAGCAACAAAAGAAAATTAGAAAATGTATAAGTATTTTAAATTTTCTAATAAAAATTACGTTGCCCGGATTGGATATGTGCCCGGCTTGCGATAGGCTTTCCTCCTATCATATTATGAGGATTAGTGTCTTCGGCTAGTCGTGGGTGCCCTAGTTTTGCCTTCGCCTACCCCGTTGCCTAACCTTTGTAAAGACAAGTGAATATTTTTTATGTTGAAGATGTGGACTATGTTGAAGTACTAACAGCACAAAATAAATAGGTACATGCCAAAAAATTTTAAATGTCCGAATTTTCACAAAAATCTAGATTCTCTAAATTAGTCCCATAAACCTAATAAGGCGATAAACTGTTTTAATACAATGAACTAGTTATATATTTAGCAAACAGCTTTATTAGATATTTATGCTGGTGCCTATAATGGAACGCCATTAAGCATTTACTGCGAGTTAGGTGGAATGGTCAATTGCGTCCGTTCAATTAGACGGAAAATTGTTGTGGGGCCATACAGCGCATTTGTATAGTGAGCATTACCATATCGTGAAGGTGTTCCATATTTGCCTTGCGATTAATTGGCTTGCAATCGAACTGATTCTTAATCCTACGCCATGCTTCAATAAAATTGCAATATTCCTCGGCCTTTGTTCGATTTTTTCTATCAAGCAAATCGATTTTTCAGTTAGGTATTGTGTTTATTGATCTTATAATGCAAATTGGTTTTTAGTTCTCAGTTGTTATTTAATGGATTTTTTCATGTAAGTAAATCGATTGTTAATTTTATTTGTTATTTTTATTTTTTCTGATTTTATCTAGCAATACAATTTTTCTTTCTAGCTAATTAATTAATTCTTAGTTAATTGTCATGGTTTTTTTTAGTGATTGTTGTATTAATTTTTTTATTGATTGTGTCAAATACATCAATTTGCAATTGATACTTGTCTTTTATGTTATTATTTATATCGTTTTTTAAATATGCGTAGATTTTGTTATGATTTTTAAGATTAATAGTCTCTAAAACCGGCGTGTTTGTATGAAATGAATGTGGAGCTTCCTCCACTTTCATTGCAGGCAAGTCTACAAGTTTTGTGACATTTGACTCTCGATACTTTCTGCCTCGTCCATAAAGGACATTGCTTGAAGATATCGATATGGATTTATACATTTATGTCAGTAGTAAATATCTTTATCACACGTTGCTCCTAGGCTCCGTAGAAGAGTATAATATGTTAATGCTTCTTTATTAACGTGTAAGAGACGATCAGCTCGTAAAAGTCTAAAGATTTGTTTCTCAACAAAACACAGACTAAAAAAGTAAAAAAAAACTCCGACTATCACCGCCATACTACTGCCTGTCTCCATAGTCAGTGGTTGCCTCTGCATGTTCGGTCTGGTGTGTCAACACTCCCATCTCAGGTTGACCAGGTATCGTGACCATATTTGATGTTCAAACGTGTCATGTATTTCTTAACATTAGGAAACCATTTGACCAGGAAACCGTGTTTATTAGTTTGCCCGTTTTGTTCTCTTATTGTTTTGCTATTTACATGAATTGTGTAATATACTTATGTATATTTTTAGTTATTTTTGTAACTATAAACAGTTCTGTTGATATATTTATTAGTGTAGTATAATAATTTTAATATCTCAACAGTTAAGGATTTTTAAACGTTTTTCCTTTGGATTACCTTGTAAGGAATATTTTATAAGATGAAGTAGTATATACTACCTATAAACTTAGTTTTCTTATACAGTTTGTAAATTTAAATAAATCATATATTTTTGTCATAACAAAACTAGCTAAGAACAAGGTCGAAACATGCATGGACAAAATAATAAAAACAAATGAAATATGCATACTGACATAAAACTTGTCACTTCTCTTTTTCTTTGAGGGTTAAAAGAGCGTCACATTGGCGCCACACACACAAGTTTTCAACAAAATAATAATATAATTTGAATTATTTGGATCGTTAAAGATGATTATAATATGACTCAAACGAGACTAAAATTATGTCAACGTGTTTTCAATTTTTTTTTCAATCGATTTTCCCCGTGTTGGTCCGGGCATAATAGACCAACTGCCTTCCTGGCAGGCAGCTCGTAAAAGACGAGCATAGGCTACCGTCACTAACATCGTGACATCGTACTCGGTGGTAGAGTTTCGCAGAGACTCACCCGAATTGGTAACACCGCCTTACCTATTCCTGCCGCCATAACCTGTGTTCCAGTTTGGAGGGTAAGCTAGCCGGTAAACTTACTTTTGCTCAAGGCCTAACATCCTAGCCTCAGGTTGGCAACGCACCATTACCACCTTTGATGTCTATAGGCGGCGTCAATTTCTTAACATCAAGAAATCCGTCTGCTTGTTTGTCTTCCACTATCATAAAAAAAATCGTTTTAAAGATAATATTCATATTTGTCACTTTTATTGTTTGGGTCCTAGTAGTAGTAGTGGGTACTAGTATTTTGCTGCAACTGATCAATTTTGTATTTTAAGTGTGCAAGAAGACAAAAATTAAAAAATGACAAACTGCGTCCAACTACAGATTTAAATAGACTAGATTTGCTTTCTTCTTCGAACTCTAATACCTACTCCAGTATTTGTTGTCTGTAGCACTCATTGACATGTGTTTTACTTGCGTCTCTAACCACCCATGCGTAAATGTTGCGTGATGGTAATTACCTACGAGTATTTTCTTTACTCAGATAGTGACGTGCAAGTAATAAATCACCTTATAGTATTACTTACCTCTATTCCCTAAATGTAAAGGTAATAAGGCTTGTTTCACATGTATCACTACAACACGTGGTTGGACTCTCATATGTATAATAATTGTAATTTGCCGAATTCAACAACGTGGACCACATCGGCCAACCATATCGTAGGCACAACGATAGCTAGAGTCAATATTTCTTTCTCCACACCTAGCCACAACGCTACACAACTACTATTTCGACAATTTGTAGTAATCACAATTTAGCTACATTAAGCTTTAACACACCATTAGTACATTCACACTGGTTAACTTTTCGCTGATATGTGGTAAAGTCGTGGTAAGTGTGAATTGACCCTAAGGGATAGATCTAGTACCAAGCGTACTGCATTATTTAAATACTATATTATATACGTGTCATGTGTATGTGTACATGTATTAAGTACATCATTGTAAAGATAATTAGGTCATACCATTAAGACCAGTGATGGTAGAGTGTTATGCTGTCAACTCCTACCTATTCCTGCCACCATAATTATGACTCTGTCATGTGGAGTTTTGGCGCCATCGAGAGATGGTCGAAGTTTTTGAAGTTGTACTTCTTTTTGCACGATTGGGAAAAACGATGTGAGTGAATTTTTACGATGCGCGCGCACACCGACAGATAAATGTGACAGTCTGAAGTTAGTTGCTACCGACAGAAAAAAGCAACACCCTGAAGTTAGTTGCGAACCTTTTCATTTGGTATTTTTGGATTGTTACGCCAAAGAAGTATAAATTCTTACGTGTGTACACTCTTTTTTTTTCATAATTATTAAATTTCGTGTTGATATTGAGTGAAATTAGTCAATTTTGGTGGCATTTTGTACAATTTTATTCAGTGAAAGTGCAAAAATGAAATAATCATGAAGAAATTAGCGTATCGTGTATTTCCTCGTTGCCGCCAAATCTCATTACATGAGCTTGTGTAATAAGGCCACTGCCACTTTACCCGAGAGCCTGACATGACTTACTGACGACTTATGACTGATGACTAATTCTATTTGATGAAAATTGATATAAAATTTGATGCAAATTTCTACTTGACTAATGGCAAAATACTAACGTGAAGGCCAAAACCTAAATAAAGAAAGAAAAATACTCTATCATGTTCCGGCTTTGAGGTAGGGTACCGGTAATTTTGGGGAATAGTCCTAATATGCCGGCCACAGAACAGCGCACTTATAACATCTATGGTGTCTTTAGGCCATGGTTTTCTTTCACCATCAGGAGAGTCATGTGATTTGCTGGCTTCTCACATAAAAATAAATGAAAATAAACAAATTTTATATTTTTATGTTTTCTTAAAACAACTGTTTTATGCCGCATTTTTTAATGTAATTCATATAATATTATATGATAAACATAATTTGTTGTTTGTAGCTAGGTTCTTGGAACTAATTTGGCTATTAATAAGAATATTTCTTAACTTTTCTTTTTGTACGTAATTTATCTTATCCCCGTGTTGGTCCAGGCTCCTTTGCAGAATAGACAGTGCGCCTTCCTGCCAAGCAGCTCATAGAAGGCTTACCGTCACTAACACCGTGACAGCCTACAATGTAATAGAGTTTGCGACGACTCACCCGGATTGGTACCACCGTCTTACCTATTCCTGCCACCATAACGTCATGACGTGTTTCGGTTCACAGGGTAAGGTAGCCGCAAACCTTACTTTTGCTCGAGGCCTAAGATATTAGCCAGGTTGGCAACGCACTATTACCACCTTTGGTGTCTCTAGGCGGCGTGAATTTCTTACCATCAGGAAATCCGTCTGCTTGTTTGCCTTCCAATTTCATAAAAAAAATCGAAAAAAATATTTATGTAAGTCCATTGATGGAACTTGTGTTTTCAAACTAGGTATAAATAAGTATGTTTTTAGTAACATTAATAAATAAAATAAATTTCTGAATTTTGAATATTACATTTAGTATTATTTTTGAGTTAAATGTTTTTCTTAAATATAACCTATACCCAGGTATATTATGTGCATTAAAAAAATATAATTGAAAAAAAAACTTAATTATGTATTCTTAAGTTGGAGAATCCTTCTTCAACCATAGTTAGTTAAAAAAAACCATTTCTAATGTAAATGCTTAAAATGTATGTATGTAATATATTTGGTAAGTTACACTTTTAAGTGTATACGTATAAAAATAGTAATGAATGTGAAGAAAGGGAAGTCTGCAAGAATCATGGCATTTGGCACTTGATACTATCCGCCTACCTAGTAAGGGACTTGCTTGGCTTAAAGATATGTAACACTTAAATATTTTTGCACAATTTTACTAATTGTGATACGTTTATGGATATTATTCAAACTTGGGATACTTTAGTACCCATATTTATCCTAAAAAGAACATCCATATTTTATGTCATGAATACCAGCACCTGTTGGGAAACAAAACCGTGTATAGTTGGCATTAGGTGCATATGCTCATTAATAATTGAATGCCATAATTAATTACGCTTTACTCAGTCGGGGTTTTGTCCTGAGACTTCATAAATAAGTTGTAGTTATTATACGGGTTTTTTAAGTGCAAATAAGTTGTAATTGCAAATAGAATTTCTAGCTAATCTTTACAAAACACTGAACGATATTTTATCTGTGTATATAAAATTAAAGCAGAATTCTTGGTTTTTCTCACAATTATATTGCCATTGTGACAGGATTATTAACCGATGGCTAATTATGTTGTTTTATGGCTGATTTTGAATATAAATTGTCGGCTGACATCAAAAAGTATCTTCACGCTCGTATCCCTAAAGAGGTAGGCAGAGGCACATCCAAGGCACCCACTACTAGCCGAAGACACTTAGTCCTACAATGTGATAGGTGGCAAGCATATCACCAACCGGGCTCATATCCAATCCCGGGCAACGTTATTTTTTAAAAGAAAATTGTAAACTAATTAAATGATGGAGTTAGAAAGTGAACTATACAGTCTAATATGTTACTCGCATTACTGCTTGATTGACACTTAAAACGTACCTGATTATTCGATTAAAACTATGATTACCAAATTGAAAATATATTTTTTTTTGTTGCAAGACCCGAGATTCGAACATAGGACCACAAGAAGCCAAGTACGACGCCGGACCGCTAGACCATAGAGTTAACTTACATTAAAGCGAATATCTAACCTAGGGACCGATCAAGCGAGTACTATTTAACTTGGCTAGGTTCAGGGGGTTCATGACCCCTATGACTCTTTACTACCTATTCGATCCGCCCTTGTTCTGACCCGTTATAGTACTTTGAAAGTTTTGGGGGTCAGATATTTTGCGTTGTACATATTACAACTGTTTAAATTATCCAAATTCAAATCCAAATCCCACAAAACCCGTGCAATACTGCTCACTTGACCAATTTTGATGAAACGTATTCGAAATTTAGTCCTCGCCCTGTTTAAATAAGTTAACTGTTAAATTATCCTCTGTTCAAGCGTAATCTTTCGGTCTAGACATGCACAACATGCGAATCAAATGTACGAAGTTCACCGGAGCGGCCAGTAATGCAAAGATTTTTCTGTCGATACGATGTCATCGAGATACAAAATGATCAAATTCATATGGGATCATCTCGGAACCATTTAATATAATTATTAAATCACGACGTGGTAGTAATATTGAAAAAAAAAATTACCTTCACGCCCATATCCCAAACTAGTTGAAAGAGGTAGAAGATAAAATTGTAATTCGGTTTTCTAGTTTTACTGTGCTTTAATTATTGATTATATATTTCTGGGTAAAAAAGCGAATCCGCGGCAAAAATTAGTTTGGCAAAACCACACTAATGACTACATAGCCGATTTACTTTAATAAAAAGGTGATAAAATGTAACAATCTGATAAAACATAGCAAACAGTCATTGACATTATCATACCGACACAAGCAAATGTATAACGGATACATTAGTGGAACATAAGTTTATCTATCCATATACATACAGGGTGTCCAACCACAACAAATAACAACAAATTTATAAATCATAATAAAAATGTCAATTTATTGAGTTATTTTATTTTTCTAAAAGACTGAACGCCTTAGCTTCAGGTTGCCACTTTAGATGTATACTGGTATGACTAGTTTTTAAAATTATATTATTTTTAATTCAATTAAATAATTAGTTAAAATAAAACTATATTTAATTAAACTAAAAATACTTTTAGTTTTAAGGTGTCGGAGTTACGATAAGAATTATATTCAACTATGCTTTGTCATATCTTGTCCAGAAACATGGAAAATACTTATTTCACTGCTAAAATATGATTGATATTTCTGTTTTTTCTTAAATTATATTGACGTTAATTGACAAACATCTTATTATCTTGACAATTGCACTTATCTTTATAGTATTAGACTTCATGACGGGACACCCTGTATATTATGATATAGGCATAATATATACCATGTAATCTGTTTTAAAACATTATATGTTCAGAAATAAAAACTTATCAGAGATAACACAGTGATGACACGTTGTAATATCAGTAAAAATTTAATCTGGCTGGTTTACATGAGACTGGTTAGAAGTTCCGGCATAGGAAAAATATTTTAGAGATACCAAGCTAGATAAAAATATTACATACGTTGAAAACTTTATATTTTAGTAGAAAACTTTTTATACACCTGTGGGGCTATCACCAGAATATGATATGAGAAAATCAAGAGTACGTTCCCGTATGTATGTCGCGATGTATGAAACGGATCAATTTCAATACTAACGAACCCATGTGTTGTGTGTGTGTTTGAGGTGTTGGTCTGATAAGAATTGACCATCTTCCTCTCTACCAGGCAGCTCGTAAGAGGCGACAGGTCAAAATATAGGTCATCACTAACATGATGCATGCTAATGCTAAAGAGTTCTGTAGAGCAACTTGGCCAGGTAGGTATCCATAGCCCTTCGTATTCCTGCCGCCATTATGACTGTCGTGACTGTCGTGACTCTAAAGCAGATAGACTTGCACAATAGGCCTAACATCCCGACCATAGGACAACGACGACAGCGTCGTACCTGTAACATCTATAGTGTCATCTGACCTCTTACATAAAAAAAGAAAACTTATTTTCATAAATTATTGTAAATATCTAAAATTCTGTCCAATTTAAAATTTATGTTGTAAACAAATAACATATAAAAGTATATTTATGTAAATAATTGTTATATAGTATAAAAGAATAATATACATACTGTACAGTGTATAATCTATTGGATAGTTCCATGAGTTTTGATAGATGGCGGTGCTCACTGATTGATCGATACATCTAGGTTGAGTTTATATCCAGTAGTTGGCGTTATTTATAAGAGAAAACAAAGTAAACAATACATTTATTTATAAGGTTTGACCAAAACGCTAATCGTCTTCATGGAAATAAGAAATAAGTCTGATATATTACGATATATTATATATAGAATAAGGCTTCAGTGATAGGAGTTATATATATATATATAACTCCTGTCACTGAAGCCTTATTCTATTCAAAACAAATGTGTAAATTATCTAATTTATCTTGATATGTATCGAAAAGTTTTTGTAGTGCATACATTGAATAATATGAATATTGGCCAACCATATACAAAGAAGTACGTATCTTTTGCGTGTTTGCGTTTAGATAAAGTCAGCAGGCATTACTACCCCTTTTTTTAAATAAATGTAATTTTATAAAATAAATAAAATACAAGGGTTTATTTACTTACCTTATCTAAATGCTGTACCGGTTTAGGGATTGGAAATCCAGTCGTCTTCAATTTTAAGCATGATGGTCAAGAGGTCTGCTTAAAATGTTGTCTAAATGTAGTTTTATTACTATTAGTTTACATGTAAAAATGTGAATTTTGATAATTGTGCACTAGATACACATAATGTAATCCAAATCAGCACAAAAGATTGAGAAAAAACAGCGCCATACATTAAGTACTTATTTTCATAAAACGTTATATTTTAATTTCTCAAACTCACATAATTTACACTGAAATACAATTTTGAAATCACTACGCCATTATTGTACAGTATTTTAGTTCTTATTCGTGAAATAAAATAATACTGGCACAAGATCGACACTGTCATTTTAACAATGAACAAATATGAAACTACCCGCTTTTAAGTTTTCTGCACTAAAATACCTTACGTTATTGTTTTAACCATACAAATTGCCTGTGGCCTAAAACGCGATATTAAAGTTTTTAAGTCGATAAGGTATATAAAGAAATTTACTTGAATTTAATGTCGGGGGTCCAGGGCTTCATAGATAGCGGTGTTAGCCGCCACACCGGAGTAGTTATGGTCGCTCTTCATTGCAATATAATCATTAAGTAAACTCTGAAGCCCACATTGACCTCCTTTTTTTAATTCTAGTCCCTAATGAAATGGAAAACACGTAAATACTAATATAGGGTTACTTTAAAGAACCGGCCAAATTTTTATATTAAGGGTAAAGAAACCGAAATTGAGATGTATTTTAAATATTTTTGCCAAATTGTAACATTTACTTTTATAAACATCAATTTAAAACAGTTTGCAAAAATGCTTCACTTGTCGCACCTGGTACGAGTCATGACGTCACCAGCCTGCGAATGCGACTGCGGACGGTGAGAACCAGTTTCATGCTTTGTATACGTTGTAACCATGCATATTGTATTATGAATATGTCATATGTAATATGAATGATAAATGTTATAGATTGATTTTTTAATTTTTTTAATTACATCATAGCTCAAAAGTTCGGTTCTGAATCGTTTTTCAAAAATTGGCTGGTTCTTTAAATGTCATCCTGTATAAATAACAATACATTGATAAACACACACATATCTAGAAACAGAAACACGCAGATGTCCATCACACAAAGGTCTGACCCCGTCAGGATTCGAACTGATTTTTTTTTCTTTGAATTCAACAACCTTTAGTAAACGAATAAACAGTTAATTCGAGCTGCCAATGTTTCATCAAAACCTTACAGTTTTATTACTGCCTTATTATTTATTAATCGCGCATATTCTTCATACAAGTTATGAAAACCTAATTTTATTCTAAGAAAGCTCGAGTTTTTGGTGTTGTAAAAATGTATTATAGACTTATATAAAGAAATGATTAAAATTGCTTAAAGCTTAAACTAAAATGAATAATGAAAATCGTTCATAGAATTGCTTCCCACGACCAAACAAAAGTTCATTGACCCCTCCCAACGTCGCGTCTTTTCATAATAGCGGGGTCAATTCTATATCACTCTCAGAATAAAAAATCCGAAAATGTGGTGTTAAAGTAACATGAAATTTCCCAAATGTTTTTCATATTTCTTATGTCTTAGAGTAGGTAAATATTCCCTAAATATTTTGCAAATGCAAAACATATTATGTATGTATATGATGTATTTTAAGTTATCAAAAAATCTGTTAGAAATCTTTTTTCTATGTATATATTAACGATTTAATGGAAAATAAAATTTGGAACTATATATCTCCGCCTACCCTGTAAGGGACTTGACGTGAAGATATGTATGTATCTATGTACATATGTATCTAAAATTTATTATTTAGAACATATTATATTTCGTGCCCAAATACAATTTTTTTGTTACTTTTCAATAATTACTTATCGTATTTATATGTACACAATATATGGCCTTTAAGAACCTAAATTTTATAAATAAATATGGTGAGTAATAAGGGAAAAATAATAAAAAAATTGGGACTGAAAATATATTTTATGTATGTGTAATAATGGTGTTCTAAACCTTAAAAAAATATAATTGTTAATATATTTCCTATACTATACTATACTTTTGCTTCTACTGCAGAAAAATATTTTTTATGCCAGTATTCCTAGAGAGGTGGACAGGAGAAATTTGTGAATGTGAGATTGACGTTTGCGTAATTTTAAAAATTATTAATAAAAGAGCAATTTTACACATCAAAATCAAAAATAAATACAGTAAGTTACAATGAAGTGTACATTTTGCAAACGTTATTTTTTTTATAACTATAATAATTATAGACTTGGGTTCGATTCCCGACAGGGGCAGGCATTTGTGTGTTTAACATTTAGATGACTGTATTTCCGGGTCTGGGTGTTTGTTCAATGTATTCTGGTATCTATTTAAGTATTTCTATGTAATAGTATCGTTATCGTACACAAGCATATAATTTGCTTACTTTGGGGTTAGATTCAATTTGTGTGACTTGTCCAGGGATATTTATTTATTTGTTTACTTATATTAGAAATCAACATTTTAATCAATGTTCCACATATGGACACTCTAAGCTTTAATGTATGTTTTAACTATTTTGTTTTATTACTACATTAGAAATCAACATTTTAATCAATATTCTACAAATGGGTACTTTAAGCTTTGGTGTACATTTCTATTATTTTGTACCCACGCCAAGTTGTGTCATGAACACTTTCATTTTATAAAGATTATGTCGCGGAAAAGATTGTATGATTAAATAAAGATGAATATCCCTTCTGGTACTTAAGATGAGGATGTTTTCCTGAGCAGTTCCGGATTAAGCCCATAGGGGGCCTTAGACCATATTGATTTTGAAGCCCTTCCTTTTCAAAAATATTGTAAAATTTTTGTTCATATAAACAAGCTGAGGCTTGCAAGTGCTATTTTGGTATTTAAGCGAGCAATTTGAAATTTGAAAATTGCCATAAAATAACAATCTAACAAATAAACAAACTAACAACATAACAAAAAAAAAAACATAACAAATAAAAACGAATAGTTTTTTTCAATTTGAAAAAAAAATTAAAAAAATATTTCAAAAAAAATATCATGTTAAATTTTTGGGGGCCCTTGATCATCGGGGGCCCCAGGCCATGGCCTAGTCTGCCCTATTGGGTAATGCAGCACTGTTCCTGAGGCTAGAAATAATGAAGACGTTACAAAAATTCAATCAGTCCCATTTTATCTGAATTATTTAGCGATGAGGAAACTTGATTATCATCATCTATTTCTTTCTAAGTATTTTCAGGTCCTGGGGTGAAAAGGCAGGAATGCAAATATTCTGATTGAAAAGAAAAACATCTTTATTTCGTGTGAGAAACTTTGCCTGGACTAATATAATAATACTTTTCGAAACTTTCAAACGTGACTATTTTGGAACATAAATATTTTACTGTTTTGAAAAGAAACTTATACTGTTTCACATACATTTTATAATAACTGCTGTCATATGCAAAACCGTTAGGCTAATTTATAATAAATTTATGTGGAACAGTATAGGTGCCTTTTGAAAGTACAATGAAATTGTATAAAGTGGCAACAATGAAAATTGGTAATTGTGTAATATTGTTACTTATTTCATTTGGTTACAAACTTTGTGATATGTATCTATTACATTAAGTCAAAACTAAAAAAATGCAATAATTAAATAACCACTACATATACGAGTACTCACCTTATTCAGCATATTAAAAATTTAAATAATTTCTATTTTTATGTTAAGTTATTACTTTGAAAAAGATAACTATGGCATAAATCAAAATATTATCATAATATGTCATCAAATAATGATTTATAAATGTTAAGGTATTCAGTGAACAATAATTTGGGAAATAAAAATTAAAAAAACTTTTAAAGTAAGCATAATGAGGAAAATTAATATCTTAAGTCACTGCATACTTCATGGAATAGAAAACAGAGGCCAAGCAAGAACTTCAATCTAAATCGACTTTTAATTCGATATATCAAAAAAAAGTATTATATATATCGTAAGTAATATATCGAAAAAACACAAAACGAATGCTTGAAAAACTAAGTATTTTCAAATAATTTCTTACATTGAAAACCAATGCTTATACAGATGTTTAGACCAACTAGCTGACCCAGCAGACGTTGTTCTGCTATTTTCTTAGTAAAAAAAATTAGGGTGAGTCACCCTTATCACTTAGTGGTATGAAAAATAGATGTTGGCTGATACTCATACCTACTTAATATGCTCAAAAAAATTCATGAGAATCGGTCAAGTGGTTTCGGAGGAGTACAGTAACTAACATTTTTTTAAAAAAATTATTCTTTATTGAACAGTATAAACACAAACTTAAGATGTAACACAAACATATTACAAAAAACGTACAAATGGCTGTCCTATCATTCAAAGCAATCTCTACCAGGCAACCAGGAGAAACAGGAAATTGAAGAATTATAAGATAAAATTAAAGGTAAAAGGTACATAAGAATGTTAAGTATATTTCACTTTAGAACTAGATATTGCGTATGAAATTTGCTTAGCTCACTCAGTAGAAGCCGTTTAGATATCAGGATTATTAGCCTAAATCAGGAAATTGAGATAAAATTAAAGGTAAAAGGTACATAAGAATGTTAAGTATATTTCACTTTAGAACTAGATATTGCGTATGAAATTTGTTTAGCTCACTCAGTAGAAGCCGTTTAGATATCAGGATTATTAGCCTAAATCAGTCTCTAGATTTATATCTTCACGTATAGAGTTGTACCATATCATCGCTAAGCGAGACTTGAAAAGTCAAACAATTGAACACACGCATTTATTAATATCGTAATTTTTTTTAAATAACAGAATTCAGGTTTTCAAATTATGATATTCATAGCACATGGAACTGCATTTGTTTAATGTTTTTTCGTTACTATTGTTTTTAATTTAACTTATATTTTACCTGACAGTACTTACTGTAAGGGTCGTGAATACGATGCTCGTGATCCTACTTTCAGAACATTGCAAGTATCTTCATAATCAGGTTCAGTTGCCAAATATTAACTGAAATACGTTTTTGGAATTCAAAAATTCATACTCTGATAACAAAAATATTTAAATTCAGACCAATAAAAATGCCAAATCTTTTTTTTAATTGACTTAAGATTAGATTTTCTTTGTTACATTCAGTACCCAAGTATAATTAAGATAAAGATCAGCGTCAGAATTAGACTTCGGCGGCCTATGGACAGAGCATGTGGTGTAGCAGAGGCATAACCAGGACACCCCTGACTAGCCGAAGACAAAACAAGACAAGTTTATCACAATGTGATAGGTGGCAAGCCTATCGCCAACCGGGCACATATCCAATCCCGGACGTTTTTTTTTTATTAGAAAATTGGGGGAAAAATAAAAAAAAAACAGTGGGCTAAAACCACCGATACGAACAATCAAGCAAAGATTTAATGATTTCGATGACACAAATATATTACTAGTCAGCTAGTGGAAGAAGAACAAAAGCCTGATTAGTAGAGCATCGCAATGATACGTCTGGATTGGCTCTACCACCTTTTATTTAACTTCGCCTTACCATTACACCACTCACTTCTGTTGGAAGCTGTTACGCTTAGACCATGACCATAAGGAAACCCGTCAGACAGTTTAGCTTCCTATACTATAAAACCTCTCCTCGCTTCTGTGAACTATTTCTTCAGTATTGGTTTCAGTTTCAGTTAGACTTAATTTCATGAGGTGTCGGGTTCGATCTCCATGTTAGGCAAAAAACGATTTTTTAAATAAAAACAATGTTCCACAGGGTTGGATATGTACCCAACTGGGGATAGATTTGTCACCTATTACACTGTGGGACTAATCGTCTACCACTAGTTAGGGCTGCCTTGGTTCTGCTTATGTCTGCGGAGATTTGGGTGTGAAGATACTTTTTAGTTATTATAGTAGTTACGGTATTGACAGTGATGAGTATCCGTAAATCGTCTCAGAACAGCCACAGGTGATGAAGATTTCCTTCGCTTTTAAAGTTTTTGCTGTTTTCCGTGGAAAAATAATCTTATGTATAAAAACTAGTTTCTATAACATCCTGCATAGGTTTTCTAAAGTCCTACCAATACCGTTTATCCGTTTCAAAAATTTTCCAAAACCAACAGATACCTAAACATATAAAAATGTTGATTCTTTATTTGCAGTACTGAGTGCTTTGTTCGTTTGTAAGTATATTACAATAGGCATAGCAAGTGAGTACCTTAAGTCAAAGTAAAAGACAAAGCTTAATTGAAAAAATAACTACTAAATAAAATCAATATTTTCATTGGTTTATGTAAGCAAATAAGCAGAAAATATTCTGGCTGGTTGGAAATACACACATATACATGTCATCACGCCAAGACCTTTGCGGGTTATGTAGAGTTTCGAATGCCAAGTATTATGATTCTTGCCCACCCGTCTAGCTCCTCCACATTCATTACTCATTTCATACAAACACGCAAGTTTCGGAGACTAGAAACTTAGACAAATTTCTTCAATAGACACTAAACATGTTAATGATGCATTTTCATCTTGAAGCTGACATTAAGATAGTGAGTTATCCATCTGCTCTACCTACCCTCTAAAACTGTGTCTTCAAAGAACAAAGCCTTTTGTGCATTTTTTCTAAATCCTAATTAATTGCCATTGTAGTCAAGCGGACTGATGTTGGAATTTACTTTATGAGGTGCTGGGTTTCATTCCCGGGTTGGGCAATATGAATAAAATGTGTTGTTTCAATTTCTGATAAGTACCTACTCGGTTGGCTAGAGGTATGCCACTTAACAGATTGAACTTAGTGTCTTCGGCTAGACGTGGTAGAGGACCGAACAAGTAGGCAGAGGTACAATCAGCCTAATCTACCTCTGCCTACCCTTCGGGTATACGGGCGTGAAATTGCCACTACAATTAAAAATTCTATTCTTCTAGCGCTGTATGTGTTTATCACATAACACAATAACACATCCCATCATAAGTTGTAAAATATAACAACTATAATCTAGATAATATAAAAAAATATTAATACATCAATTTATAAGTGAAAAAAGAACTGACAACATTTTCAATTGCTTAATAGTTAAGTGTTTGCACCTGTTAACCAAAATATGTTATTATAACCCAGACTACTAACTGTATAGTTAATATAACCGTCTATTTTAAATCTAACTTAACATTAAAAGATTTGACTGTAGTTAATAAGTAACAAATTATAGATGCAACTTTACAAAAATTAAATAAATTAATGTATTTATGCTCTTAATGTGTAGACTATAATCCTTTTTTATTACACACATTTTTATATCCGTAAATGTTAAAACTATGATCGAAATTCATTTGTTTGAACTATTTAATTAAAAAAAACAGTTAGGGCCACTGGCACAGGTAACCCGACATTTGATTTTGAGTTAAACTGTCAAATATAAGGTGATTTAACCGTAGTTAGAAGCTTACTCAGTGTTAAATACTTAACCCAGGAACGTGCAAGTGGTCCTTATTAATTATGTTGCATACTAAATCCTTACTTATAATCCGTGAGTGTTTTTGTTTGTATATTCTTCTTTCAATTTTAATAGAGTTATATGGTTGCTTGTGTATGTAGTGACAAGGGGAAGAGTGAAATAGGCTACTTTTTATCCCTAAATCAAACGGGTTACTGCAGGAAAGCAAGTAACGATACGCAGACGTAGATACGGGCAACCGTTAGTAAATAACGATATTACAAAGCATGATATCAAGTGATATATCCATATCAAGGATAAAATTCGAAAATTATTGTTTAATTGATATATTATACAAACAAGATTATTAAAGACATACTTTAACATAAAACAAAACAATGATATAATATTGTGTAAGATTGCAAAAAGATAAACATTATACCTTATCTCTATGGGTAGAGTTATTAACCAAAAAAAAAGAAGATTTTATCAAAATCCTGCATTTCATTTTTATTTTAAAAATACTAACACCATTAAGTTCTTCTGTTAAAAAGAGAGAATAATATAATGATTTTAGTAAATATTTTTATTTTACTGAGAATGCAATATAGTTGAAAAAGAGTTGTTAAATATGTTTTTGTTAATTTTATTTTAAATACATAATAAGAGGATTAACAAAAACAATTTAGATGCACTAAAACTTCTTGGTATCTTTTATTTCTAACACTAAAGCTAAAAAGATTTATATCTTAAAAATATGCATTATTTGAACTTAAATTTTATGTATTTACAAGTTTTTTATAACAACAAAAACTCGAAACACTAGATAAAGTACTAATATAGATGTAGTTCATCTTAAGTAATAATATTGTAGCAATGTGCGATGGAGATTAACAACTTATGGATTCAAATCTACCAAGTTTATTTTACTAGAGTTTTGTTTACAAAAACAAATATATTTCGTTATTAAATGTCACTTATACTTTTCCACAATACATTTTAAATAGCAATTACATATTGTGTACTTAATAAAACAAGCATGTTTTTATATTAGGTTAATTAGATTTTTAAGCGCCGGCGTTAAGAAGGTAGTAGGTAAGTCTCTACATTATTTTCATTACAGGTAATATAAAACTTACAATAATATATAATTTTATGTATAAAATAGGTTTTATTCTTTGATTTCACGGCTCTTTATATTTTTCAACAATATTTTATTAATTAATTACATAGCGCAAGTTTATTTTGTTATTCAGATCTTAAATTGTGTATATTTTAGTTATTCTATTAATAAATTATGTATATTTTAATATTGTAAAAAATATTTTTATAACTAAAATTAAAATGACTAAGTAGGCAGTGAAATATAATTATGAGTATGCTTAAATATTTATGGTTTCTTGCTTGATGTTTATAACTAAAATTAGTTATAACTCTTTTATTACTTGAATATAATTTTTATTTCTTACTTAACGATAATTTTGTAATTTATCGTTATACAAAGTTCTTTAGGTTTTTTGAGGCACTTATGCAATATAAAAAAATGTTTAATAAAATTTACTTATACCTACTTAACAACATGTTATTTTAATGATTATACTGGCAGTTATTTAGATTTAGATAATAAAATTTGGAATTTAACACATAATACATTATTTTGTCAGTTATTATAAAACAAAGGAAAAAACAATTACATAACTCTACATATAGTTTTGTATGACTATGACGAACTATTAAAGCTACAAATGAAACTATAAAGCGAAGAAACAAACCTGCGAGGCGGGCGGGTAGGAATAGCCGAATTGAGCGTATGCTGCCATAGGGACGATCATATGGGCGGCTTCACAAAACACTGTCTCTCAAAGTTTATAAGCACGGACGGGATATCTAAAGTTACTAAGCAAATATTAAGTAAATTTATCACAGTTGTAATGCGCGGCGGCTGCGCGGCGCGCTGCCATCCCTGTTCGTCAGGGCATCGGGGCGCGCGCTCGCATGCCTGACCACCTTCAGCACCTGATCGCGAACGAGACTCGGCACAAACTGGCGCGCGTCAGACACCATACGCCCCTCCGCCGTAGGATTGCGCTACTTTCGACCAACCCACAAGGCGGCGACAACACTCAACAACCAATCGGAACCCCGATTTTCTATCCTTCTCGCAACTCTATCAGAAAATACACACGGCTATTGGTTTAAACCTCCCCACTCTTCACAAGCCACGCCCGTTTAGAATTCCCGCCTAAGTTGGAGGGGGAGAGAAAAAAGCGGCAGAGTCGGCCCGACTGGATCATGTTTATGGGTTTTCGGCGCGACAGTCGCGAGGCGTACCACGAGCGAACAAATCTCTAAGGGCAAAAAATGGCTGGGCAGAATACAAGTTGTTTCACTGTCAGATTTACGAAGCGTCGACTTGGAAATGGGTCCTATACATTGATGCATTGTAGAGCACTTGAACAAAGACTGCCTTGTTAAATGACAAATTAACATAACTTGTAGTGTTGACTCGTGTAATGCTCGCTTTTCTTGGTAGAGACGAATTTATTACTGTTTTTATTAAAGTTGTTGACACATTCAAAGATATTTGCACTTGAATAGATAATTAGTTTACAATATTTTGCAGTTAGGTTAGGTTATTAACACTTGTACTTTTCTACAACATAAACAGTTTTTTTTACTTAAGCAATGCGTTGTTTAAAAAAGGTTTTTAGACTTTGCAAGTACCTTTTAATAATTAGACTCAATTTTAAAGTAGATATATTTTGTTGTGTTTTCTAAGGATACAAGGTACAAGCTTTTGCTAATATTAGCTGAAGTGTGAAAAAAACTATAACAATGTATATAATGGATAAGTACCACACGTATTACTACAAATTTTTAACAAACGCTGATGATAAAAATGTGGAACGAACTCTATTTTTATATTACATCAAGCAAGACACCTGCTTTACTAATTGTTAGAGAAAACCGTTGATTAAATAAATCATAGATGTTATTGGTGCGTTGTTATTTTTATGGTCTGGAACTTACACGTATACGTAGTACTAAAGATAAGGTAGCAGGAATAGCTGAACCACTAATACCGATCCTGGCGAAACGTTGCTAACATCTAGTTCAAAATTAATTAATTTAAAAAATAAGTTATTTATTACTTCCAAGCAATAACTAAATTTTTGACTCTTTCGGCTTTTAACTTTTTAGTGATAATTTTTAAAACACAACGAGATCACATCTATGACAGATAATGTTTGAAAAGTTAAACAAACAAAAATTAAATCAAAATACTGTTTCTTTTAATGTTTTTACCTTTTACTGTTGTATTTTTAGCTTTTTCTAACTTAATTGCAAATTTGATTTCCGAAATTTAAATTAGCAATTGAGTTACATACCTACATACATATCTTCACGCCAAGTCCTTTTCGCATAGGCAGAGTATAACAAACAATTGACTTATTATCTGAATACTTATGTACTTATCCTAAACATTTAATTTTGTACAATTCTGTACATTTTTTTAATAAAGAAATTAAACAAGCATATACGTATTTAAAAATCTACAGTATATTAGGGTATATAACTGCTATTCACAAAAGAGAAGTTTTGGAAGACTTTTGGAATTAATTAATAATGATAGTACCAAGATAGGTATATTTGAATTTTGTATATAAACTATATAATTAATTAAAATATAACTTGAATATCAACAATTAAGATATGTATCTATATTTGATTGCTTATATTAAGGTTTGATTCCGGGTCGAGCAACTCAGATTTTTTTTTAATTGTTCTTATATAAAAAAATGGATTCCTATTACCTTTGGTCATCGCATCACGGGTAAACAGATGAAGCAATTTGGCTAAATTATTTTTTGCATTGCCATTTATAGTAAGAAGAAGGTTAATAAAAAAATCCATATGCATTGTTAGGTCAAAACAACGTCTGTCGGCTCAGCTGGATTTCTGGTACAACTTTGCCTGTTGCTTAGCTAGTTTTTTCATTGTGTATGATATTGCCAGGAGAATGTTTCTATAAAAAATATAGTTCATATTTAAGACAGGACAACTTCTGTCAAATGGCAGGACAACTTCTGTCAGATGGCAGGACAATTTCTGTCAAATGAGCTAGACTAGTTACCTTCATCTAGTTGTAGGCGCCCTACTTCTGCGGGGATATTTGAAGATATTTTTTTTGTGATATTGAAGGCAAACGAACACACGGATTTCCTAATGGTAAGGTAAAAAGGTAAAAAGGTTTCCTAAAGTTAATTCACGCTGCCTAAAGACACCAATGGTGGTAATGGTGCGTTGCCAACCTGACGCCGGGATGTTAGGCCTCGAGCAAAAGTAAGTGTATCGGCTACCTTAACATACAAACAGAACACGGCGACGGTATATAAAGACAGACATACAGATCTTAGGTTCGCATCGTTGAAATAGTCGTCACATATATAGCAATACTGTTCAAGGTTTGATGCCAATCTGTAGCTGAATGGTAAGCCTATTGCATAACTCATCACCCCCTCCCTACTATCACATTATGTACCATCTTCCTCATCAACCCTGAAAAAGTCCACCTTTTTCTGGGATGATAACCCACAGTGGTAACAAATTAGGCTATTCATGCAAGATCCTATCTTATCTAAGCCAAGTTCACTAAATAACTAGATTCCTCTCCTTTCAAGTGATGAGGTGGTTACATCCCTATGCCATAAGTAGGTATTAAACATTATTTAGGTTTTAAAGAGAGCCTCACCTTTTTATCACATAGTAGTTTCTCCTTAAATTACAATTTTAGGAACTGTCTCTTTCACCCTTACGCTGTCTGATAGAGATAGTTCCAAAGATATAAAATACTTGCGTACCCTAAATTAAATTTATTTTAAATACTGTTTGTAACCGGCTCCGAAAAGGAACTCTATTTGAATGAGTTAGGTTCGATATGTTAGTTGTTTTTTATGCGATGGCTGAGCCAAAATACACGGATTTTGTTCTTTCTTAGAAAGGTAGGCAATAACTTTTACTAATTTAGTAATGTATGCTTTTCTGCATTTTGAAAATAACAACGTGGTAGCCGGTTTTGGAGTTTTAAAGTTTTAAAACAGGTTAAAAATTATAAGAACGTAAAATTAATTAATTTATTTATTCATATGCTAAAAAAATATCGAACGTCGGTACTAGGTATCCCTAAGTTATTCAATATGTTTAAGTTCTGATAAGTAACTGGTACTCCATTCATTAATCTTTATATGGCGATTAAGGTTACTAACGGGAGGTTAAGTAAAACTTAAAAACTTTGACGTAAATAGATTAAACGCGTGTAACTATAAAATCAGGTTTTTGGTTGACAAAATCTTCGTGTCCCGCCTTGCCTATTTCTATTGCTATTATATCAGTACTCTTTAATACTGAATTTCAGAGTAAAGAGTAGGTCTGTCGGTAAACTGGTTCACGAATAATGTCTATATAGGTATTTGTTTTTCAACTAAGATTATATCCTTTCCACAACTGACACTATTGGCTCTTTTATACCTATAAGATACATTTTATCATAATTATAGCGCATAAAAATTAAATTCATTTGGTACATTTTTATTTTGTTATAACTATTCATCTGTTCTGTTTTTTGTTTAAATTCACTGGTTTTGGGAAATATATCAAAGTATGAATAAATACCCTAATCATCTTCCACACAAAAATGTTTTTATTTTTCTTTGGTACAGAATCTTTCACAGTTGATTTTAACTCGTGATTTTTGACAATAAATAAAAAGAACCATACTTTTTTGTGTTCTCATAAAATAAAATAAAAACAGAAACAAAAAGATGATGTTTTTTAATAAGATAATAGAAAATACCACATGTTAACTTAAGGCCATACATCTTATTTTTTCTTTATTGATTTATGTTTAAGACTTAAATCAACAAGCTAGGGGAAACATGGAACTCATGCTTTATTTTTGTAGGCACTCGATACTCTCTACCTACTTCGTAAGAGATGAAGATATGTACGCATGTATATAGAGCTTATAAGGTATGTATTTATACGTACTATAAGAGATATATTAATGGAAACTCGTTTAAAAATAAAAGCAAAATCTGTTTCAAATATACTTTACGAATTTCTTAAATATTTAATTTTATGTTATTTTTGTTAATGTTTCTTAAAAACTTTTTTTTGTTATTACAACACCTGCTCTACTATGGCAATGTTAATGTTATAATAATAATAAATTTACTAACACAAATTTGATGGTAAATTTTGTTAAAATAATGTGGATGTACGATTGAATTATACATTAAACATTATATATTTTGTTGTCATTTTAGGATCCTACTTTCATATTTGACTAAAAATGCAGTATGCACTGCACTTTATAACATAAACAATAAAATAATAAGTTTTTCGATTTCGAATATAGTGATTGCAACTCAGACTTATTAGCTTAAATAAATGATATCAATGTTTAGAAAATATTTGATTATTTACATGTGTTCGATTTTTATGTAAATTGCTAGGATAATCGTGTCAAAAACTTTAATAAATTTAGGCACATAAACACCATTGATTGTTTTTATCCTAATCAACTTCAAAATTCGGGTGATGAGAGCAAAAACTAGAGTTTAATAAAATTTTAAAATTCCATGAATTTATTCGTGTTTTAAATGTGTGCTAGAGTTGAATGCTGACACATTTTTTCTAATAGGTACTTTCTGTTCTTTGAAATACATTATGTTAATAGCTATGACATTTATTTCGAATAGGCTTTTCCGTTCATTTGAAGGGAGAATAAAAAAATCTTATAAATGAAAAGTATTAGTGGGCCCCATAAGCACAGGTTGCAGATTTTCATTTAAGTGATCTTTTTTGCCAAAAAATCCGAAAATGATTATAATTTTTATACAAAATAAATTTTTACCACAAACACAAGTTACTTGTTTATAGCATTACAAAATAAATTAAAATGTTTTAAAGTCGTTGAATAAATATTTCATTTTTATTTACTGCAACACACAATAACTAAGGTAAGTGGTGCAATTAATCAGAGGGAAAAAAGCAAATCAAGAGTAAAATGAAATTTCGTATTGTTGTATCTACAGTTTATAGTTTACTGTAGAAGAGTGAATACTGTACATTGAAGATATTTAAAAAATCATGGAGGCGTCGAAGAGGCTACAGAATGCACCATCAACATTTTTAGTATGTTTACTTTTCTGTCTGTATCCTGTAGCCTTTCTGTCTATCTGTCTGTAATCTGCGATTAATGCTGAATTTTTGGACCAACAGTAACAAGATTTGATTGGTGGGTACTTTATAATTTTCCGAGGAAAGAAATAGGATAGTTTTTATCACTTGCTAAAAGAGTTCAACTGGAAGAAGAGTAAAATCAAAATCTTAATTGAAATATAACACATAGAACGATTTAATTTATTAGTTTCTTGTCTTGTCGTATGTGCTGTACCGATTATCATGTAATTTTTCCCAAGTCATTAGTTTTGTTGTTAAGAAATTACAGATGTAACAGCAATCAGTAAAAAGTGACCAAATAACTTAAAATAGGAATGCAGAAAAAATCTAAACGTACCGGTAATCATAAAAAAATTCAAATGTGTATTAAATTTTCTAATCAAAATAACGTTGAACGGGATTGGATAATGTGCCCGGTTGGCGAAAGGCTTGCCACTTATTACATTGTGGTACCTACTGAGTTTATTCGGCTATTAGTAGGTGTGTTAGTGTGGCTGTACCTCT
>NJDC01001643.1:438784-462571 GCA_002245475.1 Calephelis virginiensis | reverse complement strand
CACCATTTTTAGTATGTTTACTTTTCTGTCTGTATCCTGTAGCCTTTCTGTCTATCTATCTGTAATCTGCGATTAATGCTGAATTTTTGGACCAACAGTAACAAGATTTGATTGGTGGGTACTTTATAATTTTCCGAGGAAAGAAATAGGATACTTTTTATCACTTGCTAAAAGAGTTCAACTGGAAGAAGGGTAAAGTCAAAATCTTAATTGAAATATAACACATAGAACGATTTAATTTATTCGTTTCTTGTCTTGTCGTATGTGTTGTACAGATTATCATGTAATTTTTCCCAAGTCATTAGTTTTGTTGTTAAGAAATTACAAATGTAACAGCAATCAGTAAAAAGTGACCAAATAACTTAAAATAGGAATGCAGAAAAAATCTAAACGTAATCTTAAAAAATTTAAAACGTGTATTCAATTTTCTAATTAAATTAATAACGTTGAACGAGATTGGATAATGTGTCCGGTTGGCGAAAGGCTTGCCACTTATTACATTGTGGTACCTGGTGGTGGAGTTTATTCTGCTATTAGTGGGTGTGTTATTGTGGCTGTCCCTCTGCCTACCTTTTAGGGGATATAGGCGAGAAGATACTTTTTTGGTAATCTTACAAATACATGTACATCTTGGAATCTTAATATCTTAGCAGGCAGAGTATCGAGTGCCATGTGAACAAAGTTCACCGGGTGGGCCAGTGTTTTTATTTTTTTTAATAAGATTATTATTATTTTTTATTTCGTTTGTTCTATTTAATAAAATATATTAATTATAATATAAATATATAATATAATATAAAAATATAAATAAAAAAAATAATAAAAAATAATAAAACAAAATAACAATATAAATAAAGATTATTTTTAAATAACTTATAACATTTTAAGGAATATTATAGTAAGATTTACGATGAAACTAATAAAACCAATTACACCCAAGTGATTAGAGTACTGCACTGTCTTAAGGTCTATATTTTGCGTTTAAAGGGAGATCTGTGGGATCAGTTTGTAGCGTCTAAGAATGGTAAGAAATTCACACCGCCTAGAGACACCAAAGATGGTAACGGTGCGTTGCCAACCTGAGGTCAGAATGTTACCGGCTACCTTACCCTCCGAACCGGAACACGTCATGACTTTATGGTGACAGGAATAGGTAAGGCGGTAGTACCAATCCGGGTGAGTCGCTGCGAAACTCTACCACCTAGTCAGATATCACAGTGTTAGTGATGGTAAGCCTATGCGTGCCTTTTACGAGCTGCCTGGCAGAAAGGCAGATGGTCTATTCTGGAAAGGAGTCCGGACCAACACGGGGAAAATTCCTTTCCTTTTTTGTTCCTTTCTAGAAGAAAGTTCATATGAAAAAATCAGTATTCATAGTTAAAATAGGACAATGTCACATAAATAAATGAAAACATATTTTTTTATAGAAAGTCAGGCATTAATGTCAGAGTCGTTTTTGAGGAAATTAGGCATAAATGTAAGTTATAATCGAAATAATTCAAAAACTCTTTATTTCAATCATGTAATGATTTCCCGTGGGACAGTTCTCACTTTAATAACTGGAATAAACTTCGAGCAAAAGCTAGAAATAGATATTAAATAAATTTTAGATTAGATTTACTTAAAAATTACAAAATTATTTTTACGTAGCTAGCAACACCGTTTCATTGAAATTTAATTTATATACTTTTCCCGTGCTGGTCCGATTTGAGCAAAATATGGCATCTCTATTTTTGCCTGCCAGTTCTGAAGAGGCGATCTTAGTTAAAACGGATTATTAATTTACATTACCAATAAGATATCTGGTCGTATAGCTCTTCGGCAATTTGTATGGGTAAGGTCACATGGCCATCCTAAAAACACCATATTACGGTGTTTGGCACTACTGTGTGAACTCTGTGGTCTAACTTCGGACTTGAATTCTGGAAGTCCCGGGATTTTCCAGGATTTTATATGTGCACGGTAACGATAGTCTAGCTATCACATTGCGGGACTTGGTGTCTTCGACTTGTCGTGGTTGCCCTAGTTGTGCCTTTGCCGACCTTTTCGGGGAAATGACTATACTTTACTTAATTTTTTTGTGTTCCCATCCGGAGAGTTTAGCCGACAGGATTGTAAATTAGGCTAAAAACCCCGGGACATTATACCCAGTACCCACCTATAACATCTACAGCGTATATTATTTAGGTCTCTAACCATTAGAAGCGCATGTGCCTGGAGTTGTGTCACATTAAAAAAAAAACACTTGAAGCGGAAATAATTATCAGTGATGTATTTTAGCAAAAAATGTAGAGGCATGCCAAAGACAGCTGAACGTTATATCGTCTATACGGGCATCGTGTTACATTTCAAATTTACCCACTTTTTGTAATAAATCAAGGGGATCTGGCCGATATCTCCAGTGTAATCAGATCGGGTACGAAATTGTTTAACTAGCCCTACGCGTGGTTTCACCAACGAGTATTTAATTAGGTAGATTTATTTGTTTCCACACTCCCTTTTAAACCCATTAACACAGAAATATCAACGTCCAATTTTGTTTATTTTTTTTTATGATAGGTCAGCGAAAAAGTGCACGAGATTTATAGTAAGAGACAACCGTGGCATATAGACATCATAGATGTTACAGTTGCGACTCTGTCCTCTTCAAAGCCCAGTAAAGTTGTAAAAACCGCGAGATGGGCAACAAATTAGTCATTTTCCAAAAAAAAAGTCTGTGTCCTGCGGCAGGGATGTTATTGTGCATATCTACCGGCTACCTTATACGCCGGACCGGGATATGACTATTTAGTATTTAGGAAGCTTACTTGGCTATGCGAAGTGCGACAGTTTTTGTGTAGGTATTAGGAACTTAAACAGATGAAAAAAAACTTAACTAAAGAAAGTAAAGTACCTGAGCATAGTTTTAGAAAAATACTAAAAATATAACTTAGAATGATAAGTAGATGAAAATAATCTTTACAAATATCTAGTTCCAGCTGCTTACCCTGGACTTTGTCTGGGTATATAGAATACTTATTCCAGATAAAAAAAATGTTAGTTTTCACACGATTTTCATACAAATCCCTTATTACCCTTGGACAAATCACACACATTCCCCGTTGTTGGTCCAGGCTCCTTTGTAGAATAGACCATCTGCCTTCTTTGCCAGGTAGCTCGTAAAAGGCGAGCATAGGCTCACCGTCACTGACACCGTGACATCTAACTCTACCACCTAGGTAGAGTTTAGCAGCGACTCGCCCGGATTGGTACCACCGCCTTACTTATTCCTGCCGCCATAACGTCATGAGTGTTCCGGTTCGGAGGGTAAGGTAGCCGGTAGACTAACTTTTGCTCGAGGCCTAACATCCCGGCCTCAGGTTGGCAGCTTTTGGTGTCTCTAGGCAGCGTGAATTTCTTAACATCAAGAAATCCGTCTGCTTGTTTGCTTTCCAATATCATAAAAAAAACACAAATTATCGATATAACACTAAAGTAAATAAATTATGTGCTTGGATTTCGTTTGTCACCAATAGAAATACTTAAATGAATATCAGTACAAATTTAATGAAATACCAAGAATCGGAAATACAGACTTCTATGTTCATCATACAAATGCTGCCATCATACATCGTGCCCAAGCGTCGCGGTTAGTCGGTGAACTTATGCGTATGCGTTAACCCCTCAGCCAACGAGGCGTTTTTATTATTCATTCGGTCATATCTTTCATGTGGTCATCACAATCCTTTGTCATGAGATTTTTGAAAAAAGTAATCTGTCTTTGAAATCGGGTCCTTAACTTCACCATCAACACATTTTATCAAAATCGATACAGCGACTTTGACGTGAAAGTGTATCCGAAATACACACAGCAAGACCTCGCACTTCGAATATTAAGTATGGATAAACATTTCGCGCATGTATTAAGTGCATTTAAGAATGTACCCCTAAACCAAAGACATTCAATAATATCTTTCTTAACAAAGTAAGTAAATTGTTAATAATCCTAAAAAAATCGATAACAGTGACAAAGCCCATAATGTAGCTAAGAAACATTTCGATCACGTCTGTTTTCAAACAAAAATATTCGCTTTGAAATCGATTCATCTGTTCAAAAGTTATAGTGCCACAGACATACATACTATCTGTATGGCAAAATTATAACACCCTTCTCTCCGTTGGGGGTTAAAATAGGTAATGAGGTGAGAAACAACTAGTAAAACATAGTTTGTACAAATTGTATCGCAGTTTAACAAGAAGTCAACTGCATTAAAAATTCTGTTTCTATTTTAAGTGTTTGCTGTCATAGTGATAGTTCCAAGCAACGCTTCATTGATTATTAGGGTACCTACAACCGTGGGACTTTTACGTGATAAAGATTATAATTTTTAAGTTATTAATAAAAATCACTTTGTGGTCTAGTGCTCCGGTGTCGGACTTAAACCCATGAGGTCCCAGGTCAGGTTCGATGGCCAGGTCGAACATAAAAATTTTTCGATTTTCTATTAAAATAAATTTTCCCGGGATGGGACAAGTTATAGTTAGATAAGTTGGTTATAAGCTTCCTACCTGTAACACTTTAGGACTTAGTGTCTTTAGCTAGTCGTGGGCACCCTAGTTGTATCTCTGCCCACAACTTCGGGAATATATGCGTAAAGATAAATATAAATTATGAATTCAATAAAATTTATCACAGTTTTACTAAAGTCTTACTAGGCTTTGTTAGCTTATGTGAAAAAGACAACTATAAATTGGTATAATTGTTACAATTTTGCCTATTACGTAACCCTTGTTATGTATTTTGTAGTTATTATTTGCTAAGTACAAGGTTTAGATAGACTATAAAAAACACATCAGTCTAAAACTCAGTTTCACTATAACTTGGAATCTTTTATTGCCATGTTGAAGTAGCTACATAAAACAAAATTAAGAGTTCAATTTACAGAAATAATATTATTTTCTTCAAACAAAAAATATTCGTATTCACATGTAGATTATTCTTTTTATAAACATATCAAATCTAGTTTCTATACTTCCTATCGTCGGTGCTTGGTGGAATTCCATTCTTGATACAATTTATTTCCAAACACTTGTACTTTTCACAATATATTTTATTTTTTATTTTTATACGTTAGCCAACCGGTTTCGCTATATAAGCATCATCAGGGCTATATAACAACAAGTATCAAATCTATTTATATTTTTAAACGCTTGTCTTAAGCACCTTGGAATATTTTATTAATTAGACATCATTAGATTCATTTAATTTAAGGTTCGGACTCCGGAAATTAAATTTTAACACATTTAGAACTTTTTTATTTATTTTCTTATATCGGTAAGGCAGTGAACAAATACACAGTTCTCATGACGGTAAGTTTCAATTTTGGTCTTTAAACTAAGAAAGGAAAAAAAAATATCGAAAATTAGGTTAGGTCAATATTAATTGTAGTACATTTTCAGAAGCTCCAAAGTTTTTGATGGCAGAAAATAATAGCAATATCTTATCCTACAGAACCCTTTTTTTAATAAAATTTACGTTCAGACTTTTTAACTAATTAAAGGTAACGTTATTATAAAACGGAGCAATCAAGGCACTCACAACTAGCCAAAGACAATAAGCCTCACAATATAATAGGTGGGAAGTCTATCGCCATCCGGGAAATTTTCAAACCCGAGCAACGTTATTTTTATTTGAAAATTGAAAATACAAATTTTTTTGTAGCCCGACCGGGGATCTATACCATAGAAGCGACTATATTATAAGACTTCCAAATCCTAAATGAGATTCAAACCCACAACCTCAAGCATCTTCATTGCTACCATTTAACCTACGAGGTTACTTAATGTGTATTTACTAAGACAAACGCAATCAGAATTCCGACTGTAGTGCCACCTAAAGCACTGTATGAATATTCATACAAGGATTTGCATATCAGAAACAGGAACATGTTGTAATGTCAAATGAAACTATCGCAACGTAGAAATCGTGGACAACATGAGTATAGCGACAGAATAAAGATGCTAGCTAATTTAGGAAGGTCGGCAGACCACAAACCGCAGACAGGAATAACACGCTCGCATATCTATCTGTATTTTACAGTAATACGTCGCCTCTTACCATTATCGCCTTCCCTTTTGGAGAGTTAGATCTAAATGAAATTGTATCTATGGTCTAGTGGTCTGGTTTTGAAAATAACTTCACGAGGTCCCGGGTTTGATTATTACGGTTTTCCAGGCCAGGCAACAAAAAGACAAAAAAATTTTAATCGACTTGGAAAAAAGATGGATTTTATATGTCCGACTCCCATATTTTTTATGTACTAGGTGTAAGTTTTTTTTTTATGGTAGGTAATTGAAGGCAAACAAGTAGATGGTTAAAATTTACGCCTCCTAGAGACACCAAAGGTGGTAATGGTGCATTAGAGCAAAAGTAAGTTTACCGGTTACCTTGCCCTCCAACCGGAATACGTCAACGGCAAGCATTTTTAGTTAAACAGTCGTCTATTTTTTAGTAAGGAGGATGATGTTTATAATCGAGAGATTACATATCTTTCAAATTTGGTGAAGGAATAAGTAAGGTTACCTACATGTTAATTCTACCTAAATAAGCTCAGTACATAATAATATAAATGTGAATGCGTATTTATCTTTCTTTCACTTAAAGAAATATTAAAGTATGTTTTCAAACTCCGACGACGGACATTTTCATGTATGTTGATATCATAAATCGATACTAATAATGATGCCGTCAAGATAGAAAATATATGCAATATTAAATATAACTCAAACTCACTAGTCAGATCATGACAAAATCAAAGGTATTATCATCTCGGTACCATTAGGTATCTTTTTAATAAATATTATCAGATGATCACGCGGTAATGAAATAATTAATGTCGATTTTAGTAGTATTACAGTGCCCAATTATGTGTGTAAATAGTAGGCTAGGGTAGAGTAGGCTATTTTTATCCCAATATTTAAAAAGGTTGCCACGGTAAATACTAAAACATAAAGTAATAAGTTATAAAAAAGCGATATTCAAAATTGTTCCGTATTTTATTTCACTAAACTTTTTGCCGTACATCTAAATTCCGTTTGAACAGCAAAATAGTAGTTTTATTCGTTTCTTTGATATGCCGACAACGCGTATTATTTACGAGTTTAAGGTTGTCGGTAATACATAACAATTTCTTGTATAATTAAACCTCGCGTATAGTTTTTATGTGTTACTAAATAAATACATATTGTTTAAGCAGTTACACTAATTACTCTAGCCTTCAAAAAGACTTTTCGCATTGGGTGGTACATGGCCAGTCGAGTTTTTATTTAAAACAGGATTCTTTAAAATCGCTTTTTAAACGTCACTTTTGTTAAACAATATCATTAACAATTAAGTATCAAAAACTTATATAATGACGATGGATACGTTTTAACAATATAATTTTTTTCTTAGTAACTTAATAACAAAATACAAATAAGGTTCTTTAAGGATTTTTTTTATGAATGAAGTTATCTATACTTATAAAATGACATGCCCTGACTGACTGATTACAGCCGTGAAATTTGGTGAGTAGGGTCATTTTATTGAGTAGACACCCACTAAAGACAGAATTTTTAAAATTTTACCCCTTAGGTGGTAAAATAGGTGTTAAAAGTTTGTATGGAAAACCGTCAGTTTTAAAGTTAGAAACATGAAACTTTATTTTTGGGCTACTTATCAAAAATGAGTAGATACGTATTTAAGCGTTTCTAGAAATTCTACTCCTGAGGGGGTATGGTGTAGGGGTTAAAATTTTGTTTAAATTCCTTATTAGTGGGCTATAATAAGTAAATACGTAAATGCCACGCGAGCAAAGCCGCGGGTAACAGCTAGTAGTTTCATAAACTTAATAGTTATTAACTACCTAGTCGTCGTCACTATCCTAGCACCTGCCTGAAGGTTGCCTGAAAAATATCTGATTTGGCGATAAGTTTGCCTTTGTGTGTCAATTTTCAAGTAGCATTTTTTATTCATATATTTTGTGCACAATAAAGAGTTTTTGTGTTGAATTATTTTTTTACATTTAAAGGAGGAAATCAAATGTTTTCCTACTCTTACTTCCAAGGGCGATGTTACAGTAAATTGCGTTTAGGCGATCGTCCATGGCGGCGACTATAAATAGGCGCCTGGGTACTCCTAAACGGAGACTACGTTCTTTAAAGTTCCTAATTTCAACAAAAAACATATTATTATCGTTATATTTTTCACTAACACTAAATTTCAGTATATTCATTATAAGATTTGATTTTTATGGCCTTGAGCGTAATTTAAATTTCACCCAGGACGCTAGTATTGCAAGAACATCAACACCGTCCTCCAGCACATATATTTCAACTATACCTATACAATGTTTTAGAAGCTTTTATTTAATTGCAATGTATGTATATTTGTCCTAATGAAATCTAGCCAGCCGAATTTGATAGGTACATTTCTAAACTATTTTAACTGATGAAGGTAGGCAGAGGAATTCCTAAACTTTCCAACATTATCCTATCGTATATGGGCTTGTTTAATACTTCTTGAATAGTATTTCTCAAGCTTTCTGCTTGGAATAGCTGTCATAAATAGGAAAAATATATTTTGTTAAATAAATCATCCTATATTAATTTCAATATCTTGTAATGGACAAAATGATTGTAGTTGTTAAACAACTTTTATAACAGTCAAGTTAATGATGGGTGACCGTCTTTTACTTAATTATTTTGTGCGTTGTGGAATTTAATACAATTGTTACCTATATTTAGGAGAGACTAGTGTTTTTTGAGGTATTTTTAATAAAATATTATTTCTAATTTATGTTGACGACATCGTTAATATTAAGTACAACTCAAAACTCTGAGATTTTTACTTCCCTTACGTATATTTTGTAGTAAGGGAAGTTTTGCTTCCCTTACCTATATTTTATATACACTCACATTGCTGTAGCAATGTGAGTGTCTGCATGTGATATGTGTGTAATCTATTGGTGTCTATATTTTTGGTTTTTCTCAGCTTTGATTCCGAAAAGCAAAGAAGCTCTCCTGTGTCTCTTTCCCCACAAGACATTGGCGGAATTATTGTGCCTGACGCAATAAAGGCCATATCTAAAGAAAGAAGAAGAAAAGTAGAACTTACAACCACCAGCAGGATATTGATAAAATTTATGGGGGACAATCTCGGAAGCATTAGCTATCTCTATAAAAAATAATTGTTACCAACTCCCGACGTGGTAGGTACCTTATGAAATAGTCGGCGTCGATTTTTGCACTAAGTAAGTATCTTCACGACCATATCCCCGAAGGGGTAGGCATAGGCACAACCAGACCACCCACGACTAGCTGAAGACACCAATTTCCACAATGTGATAGGTGGGAAGCCTATCGCCAACCGGGCACATTTCCAATCCCGAGCAAAATTTTTGTTTATTAGAACATTGGAAAACCCCAATTTTCTTTTTGCTGCCCGACCCGGGATTTGAAACCCGGGACCTCATGCAGTCAAGTCCAACAACTGAACCGTTAGACCACAGAGGGAACGTAGTTATATTTTATTACTGAACTGGAAATACATGTGTTATAATTTTTTTGGTTGCCCGACCCGGAGATCAAACCCGAGACCTCAAGAAGTCAAGTCCAACGCCAATCGGTGCTTGCAGTTTTACTGCAATTAAATTATGTTGTTATTGGGGGACCATCACACTTCCCCGTGTTTGGTCCGGAATCCTATGCAGAATAGACCATCTGCTTTTCTGCCAGACACCCGTAAACGGTGAACATAGGCTTATCATCACTAGCACCGTGACATCTGAATAGGTGGTAGAGTTTCCCGCCCCGCCTATTCCTAAAGCTATAACGTCAGCTTGCCGTTGATGCAGTCCTACTCGGAGAATAAAGTATCCGGTAAGGATACTTTACCAACTTGACGTCTCACTAATTATCGTATCATCAGGAAATCGTTCCAATATTATAAATAGCACCTCAGGAATATTATAGATCTAAATACTTATACACATTAACGTTATCTTTAACCGCCAACAAAGCAGTGAACCCTATCTACCTATTGTATTTCATGCGTCATACCTATCTACCACCGTCCGTAATTTGATGTCCGTGTTAGAATCAATAGTTTATAGAGCTAGTAAAATGAAGCCATATCAGTGCTTTGCGAATAACTGCAACGGAAGTAACATGAAAACCCAGACATAAACCTCAGTCCCTTTTGCTTTGGATATGTATATTCAAGCGTCATTTTGTTGGTGTAAGGCAGAGAGCAAACTGCTCTCCTGATGGATAGATAGGTTGTTGATAGTTAAAGTTTAGACGTCTTCTTTTTAATAAGCAAGCAAGCACATTGCTGGTAAGAGATCGCCGTGGCCTAGTTACCATAGATGTGGTGAATGCGTTGCAGTGTTGATTTTTTTTTATGATAATAGAAGGCAAACAAGCAGACGGATTTTCTGATGGTAAGAAATTCACGCCGACTAGAGACACCAAAGGTGGTAATGGTGCGTTGCCAACCTGAGGCCGGGATGCTACGCCTCGAGCGAAAGTAAGTTTACTGGCTGCCTAACCCTCCAAACTGGAACACGTAAACGGCAAGCATTTGACGTTATGGCGGCAGGAATAGGTAAGGCGGTGGTACCAATCTGGGTAAGTCGCTGAGAAACTCTACCACCCAGTAGGTTGTCACGGTGTGACGGGAATTCTATACTCGCCTTTTGCGATATGGCTGGAAGGAGGGCAGATGGTCTATTCTGTAAAGGAGCCCGGACCAACAAGGGGAAAAGGTATTTTGGCCAATTGTGTAGACTACCGACTACCCCCCCCCCAAACCAGAGGGTGATTATGGTGGCAGGAATAGGTAAGTTGGTAGATTACTACCTCGACGAGTTGAACGGCACTCTACATATATTTTACTGAATCAAGCGTTACTTTCCAGAAGTCCAATATGACAGATGACATAGGGTTGTCACATGCGAAGGATGTGACTATTTGGATTGTTTCCCGAGCCCTCTATTCGTGGTCTGTTCATGGTGCTGAGTGGTGAGGACTATGTTTAGGGTTGTCAGTTTTAGTTGTTAGTTAGCAAAATAAATGCTTATTCTACATGGAACTCTTTACAAAAAACGATCGTTTTCAATAACATATAGATACATATAGTAAAAAAATATGTTTTTGTTAATTAATAAAGTAAAATAATAAAATGATGCTAACATAACTGATATGAATAAGACTTATCAAAAAAAAAATAGTAGAAAAAAAAAGTTTACGTCACTTTTTTATGTCTTTTTTTATATCATAGGCTTTGTGCGTAAGTCAAATAGCTGTCATATCTAGCAGGAAACGTGACAATGACGATCATTGACGCAATGACAGCAAAAATGATCGCATACCGAATGACCGTAGGTAAGTGTGTAAATACCATCGTGTTTTTTTCTCAAGAGTAGACTTTTACATTAGGTTTATCCTCGTCTAAGGTCAGTGACCCCACTACTAAATAAGGAGTAAGGTATCTTTATGTAGCCATCAGAAGGATCAGTAGCACCATATACTTATTCACTGTCTTATTCTATGGACAAATGGATTCTAGATTATGATTAATATGTAATCGGAGAAATTATTTATTTTATTTATGTACAATATACAGGTAGTATTTGACACCGTAACGAAAACTTCTGTGGTAGTTTATATACATATCAGACTTAAAAATTCCTTTGACAGATTTTTTCGGAAACAAGTGGTTAAATGCTTAGCAGTTTTTCGGCCCGCAATGTATAACGAACAAAGTATTAAGCCGCACGTTGCGTGCTGTAAGTGCCGACCTGATACACTGTTTACATTACTGATTTTAGTAAAAATGTGTAATTTATTTGCTTATAAATAAAAATAGATTTGCGTTACATAGTATTAATGAAATATCCACGTGATATGATCGTGGAATGTCAACTATGGTCTCCCCGGGTAACTACATCCAACCACATTCGCATTGTATATCTTTCATATGTCATTCTTTCCACATGACTGAACCAGTATGCCCTTTCGCATTTTAACACCAACACTCTCTTTCCAATTTCAATGACTTACTTAACTTATCAAAAATTAGCCAAGTCTTTTAATAAAGGCCGTACTAGGACATATAATAAGAGTACTAGCTAAAATAGCAATTGCAAATGGCACTTCTGTTTTACATAATCTGTGAAATCCGTTTAAATGAATGTCGCGGTAAGCTGTGTCGGTCTAACACAGAAATGACAACAACCTTAGTAATGCTTCATTTTATTATTAAGTTGCATTCTCCATTGTTTTACATTGCACAAAAGATATATTTATGTTTAGATTTTTCACATTATTTTTATTGAATTTGTTAATGGGAACCACGGCTATATCTTCTTTTTTATCCTTAAACATTTCTACAAAATAATCTCTTATAAAACAAAAAAAAGTAGATGAGAAACATTTTGATAAAGAAAAACGTAAGAAATCGGATTCTTCGCTTAGGAGCTATGATGAGTCTCAATGCTGATTAAAAAATATAAAAGTGTGTACAGTGCATTATAATTTAACGTATTTTTTAATTATTTTATGATAATGGAAGGCAAACAAGCAGACGAATTTCCTGATGGTAAGAAATTCACGACGCCTAGAGACACCAAAGGTGGTAATGATGCGTTGCCTACCTGAGGCTGGGTTGTTAGGCCGCGGCTAAGAGCAAAAGTAAGTTTACCTTACCCTCCAAACCGGAACATACCAACGGCAACTTGACGTTATGGTCATCATGGTGGTATGGCGGGTAAAAATCCAGACAAGTTGCTGCGAAACTCTACGACCTAGTAGTCTGTCACGGTGTTAGTAATGGTAAGCCAATGCTCGCCTTTTACGAGCTGCCTAACTGAAAAGCAGATGGTCCATTCTGCAACGGAGCCATGCATATAAAATAATTATAAATTAATAACATAAAAAACTCAAGGTGAAACCAATCTGTAATTAAGCTATGAACCATGCCGATCTCGTCGGCTTTTAAAAAATCTACATCAAAACCAACACACACACACACACACGCACACACACACACACACACACTCACACTCACACACACATACACATGTGCATGCATGCACACGAACATCTGATAGCACGTTTTTCTTTTCTTTACAATCATTGTCTATTTTCAATTAAATTGTCTATTTTAACAAATAAAGTTTGGTTATTTATAAAATTAACTACTCATAAAATATAGTTTTTAAAATAAATAATTACCTGTGCTTATTCCAATCAGTCAGAAAGCGTAATATGTTTAAACATATTACGCTTTCTTTATTTCAATTTGTGATATGGCATTTCTATCAACATCTTAATCTGTGGATGTTCTATCATCATAGACTGATTGTCGGTTTGACGCTGCAGTGAAGACAATACTATTCTCCTACTAATCTTTATTGCTTTTACGTAACAATACAGAAAGCGGTTTAGACTGCGAATATATTAAAGGGGTTTTACTGGTCAATAATATTTAGTCAACGTCACTCCTGAAGATTTTTACATTAAAGTAAATAAAGTCGATATCTGACGTCACTTCCTAATAATTATTTCAAGCTAACCTAAATTCTACGTTTCAAGTTTCAAGTTTAATTCATATGAAGGAGCTTTAAAAGAAAGGTTTTTTATGATATAGGAAGGCAAACAAGCAGACGGATTTCCTGGTGGTAAGAAATTCACGTCGGCTAGAGACACCAAAGGTGGTAATGATGCTTTGCCAACCTGTGGCCGGGATGTTAGACCTGGAGCAAAAGTAAGTTTACCGGCTACCTTATTCTCTAAACCGGAACACACCAACGGCAAGTTAACGTTATGGCGGCAGGAATAGGTAAAGTAGTGGTACTAATCCGGGCTAGTCGCTGCGAAACTTTAGCACCTAGTAGATGTCACGGTGCTTGTGACGTTAAGCCTATGCTCGCCTTTTACGAGCTGCCTGGCAAGAGGGCAGATTGTATATTCTGGAAAGGAGCCTAGGCCAACACGGGGAAAAGGTCCTTTTGCGCAGGGCTTTCATATACATCATGGGCTTTAGATACACGTCTTAGGATTCAAATTATCTTGTATTTTGTAGCTCAGTTGTAATAGTAGTAGCAGTAGTAGTACAAAGTTGTGGCTGTGACATATGCGGTATAAATTTCGAAATGGCGTCCGCAAAAGGAAAAATGATTGCAGAGTGTTACCATTCATACCGGACTAGACTTAGATTCTGTACAATGTTGTAATGTCTATAATGTCAAATTAAACCGTATAGTATTTAGTCTATGTTTACAAATAAAACGGTTAACATTTGAATAGTTATTTTATTAGAAGAATATTTATTATTAAAAATAATAAAGGCTTTTTCTCCACAGCTGGACGTCTTCCCCAAATTATCAGCATATCTGTTTTTTTTATCCTGATGTGTATGTCCATGTTTGTACATACAAAAATTTAAACTCTCGTAACTCTTGATAATTATACTCTCTGCATACCACGCGAAGAACTTGGCGTGAAGATATTTGTGCAAGATGAGCTTAGATAGCTCCATTTCACAATACCAAAAATATTTATTAAGTATTGACAACCTTTCAGGACATATTCTAGTCTTTTCCAGAAGAATGCCTAGGGTTCAAGGGGAAGCTTTGAAGCTTGCAATACCACCAGCTACCCTATTGGATTCCACTTCAAGCCGGAACATAACAGTAGGAAACACTTTTCAATAAAATATAACCTGCCAAGGCGATCTCTTTAAGAGCATCCTAGAAACACTAAATTTTTCGGCACCATTATTTTTAACGTAAATTTTAATTTTTTCTGCATTCTTTTAGTAGCCTTTTTTGTTGACCCATACAATTACTAACCACCTGGTGCTAAGTAATCACCGTCACATATAGTATTTGATCTTACCGTTGTTTATTTTCAAAGTAGTACGAGTACTAGCTTTTGTTACAGTACTTGCAACTCACGAAGGCGAGCTGGCTTTACTTGTGTTAAACGCTTATATGTATATTGTGTCAAGGTGTGTGTGAGAAAGAAATGAGAACGGCTAGCATAAAAAATAAATTAAGTTTGTGAAAATATCACCTCTGTTGTCTAGCGGTCCAAGTGTCGGACTTGATTTCATGAGGTCCCGGGTTCGAATCCCGGATCGGGCAACAAAAAGATAATGTTGTATTTCTATTTTTAAATAAAAAAAATGTTGCTCAGGATTGGATATGTGCCCGGTTGGCGACAGGATCGCGGGATCACATTGTGGGACGTAGTGTCTTCGGCTAGTCGTGAGTTCCATGGTTATCCCTCTGCCTACCTCTTCGGCGATATGGGCATGAAGATACTTACTTTAAAAAAATTGGTAATTATTACGTTTATAAAAGTAAAGTCCGCTCGCCTGCAAGAACTGCAGTATCTTCAATTGAACATTGCCAAACCACTGCGTATTTGTGTTTATTATTAGAAGAATGATGTGCAGCTCATGTTTTATAGAGGATTGATGTACCTACCTTACATATTCGTGTGCCTCAGCGTCAGTGTTTGACCGCCTCGTTGGTCGAGTGGCTAGTACTCGCCTAACTGCATCGACGAACCGCGAGGCTTGGGTTTGATTCCTGACGCGGGCAGGCATTTGTGTGATGAACATTTAGATGTCTGCATTTTCGGGTCTGGGTGTTTATTAAATGTATTCTGGTATATATTTAAGTATTTCTGTGTAATAGTATCGTTGACTAACACCCATAACACAAGCATATAATTTGCTTACTTTAAGGTTAGATTCAATTTGTGTAACTTGTCCAGGGATATTTATTTATTTATTTTCGTATTCCATGCTGTATGGTATGGTAACCGATAGACTTGCACACGTGGCCTTAATTTGCAATACACTAGTAACATCGCCTCTGTCGTCTAGCGGTTCAGGTGTTAGACGTGACTTCGTGAGGTCCCGGGTTCGAATCCCGAGTCAAGCAACAAAAATAAAATTGGAATAAATAAGGTGATAGGGATCTATCCCTAAAAAAACTCTCTCAGTACTCGGTCCGGAGGGAAGTATAGCCTGTAAATGAGCAATAGTCCTTCCATCCTAGCCTTAGGATAGCAATTTCATATTCAAATTCAAAATAGCTTTTATTACTTAGATCTATTCATAGATTCTTGTAACGCGTCTATATAATTCTAAAAACTACCACCGGATCGAAACGCGGCCGCTCACTGAGAAGATCCGGCGAAAGAAACTCTTGGCTTGTCTTTTTTCTTATAAATCTAATTTACAAAAGTTTATTACAGTTACAAATTTCTCTTGAAGCATCTATGATGTACAGGCCATGGTTATCTTTTCACATCAGGAGAGCATTCACTAAGCTCTTAGATTTTTTTTATGATAATGGAAGGCCAACAAGCAGACGTGTTTCCTGATCGTAAGAAACTCACGCCGCCTAGAGACACCAAAGGTGGTAATGGTGCGTTGCCAACCTGAGGCCGGGGTGTTAGGCCTCGAGCAAAAGTAAGTTTACCAGCTACCTTACCCTCCAAATCGGAACACGTCATGACGTTATGGCGGCAGGCATAGGTAAGGCGATGGTACCAATCAAGGTGAATCGCTGCGAAACTCTACCACCTAGTCAGATGACACGGTGTTATTCTGCAAAGGAGCCCGGACCAGCACGGGGGACACATAAAAAAGACTACAGATTTCGATACATAAATTACTGAATATAAGCGACGAGTATAACACATGGTAAAGGTTCTGAATAGTTGGTCACACTGTATTCATGTCCAAGACAAAGTCTGACGGACCAGCTAATAACCAATATTTCTTGAAAATCTCCAATGTACACAGCACTTTTATGATTTTATAATACGTACAGATAAGGAAGTTGCGTTGGTATTTAAAGTTAATTATTTTGAGTAAAAAACTTAAGTCTACTAGGACCGCCCGCGGCTATACCCCCGTGGTTTCTAAGTACGTCACATGGACAAGGTAATATTTTATTCAATGTGTACCAAATTCTTAGTCCAAAGACTAGGTTTATAGCGGGAATATTTATGACGAAATTGTATTTAAATCTTGCTAAAGAGTATTTATATTCCTTGGTATTTAAATCCTACTTTGACAAATGGAATTGTCAGATTATTTAAGCTGACAATTCCATTTGTCAAATGTTTTTTTATTTTATTTTATTTTTAATATTCATTAGACCTAAGTATGATCTAAACATACATAGATTATTTAGTTGGAGTAGAAGAATTTATTGGACGACATAAAGAAATCTATATAGTCAGTTAAAGTAATCAATCTTCAATTACATCCCCTAAGAGTAGACAGAGGCATAACTAGGACACCCACGTTTAACCAAAGGTACTATTTAGTTTTATCTTGTAAAAAAAAGTGAACAAACAGGCAAGATGCTTGATAGTAAGAGATTATCGTTGACTGATGTGTGTATCCTACTAATATTATAAATGGGAAAGTTTGTAAGTATGTATGTATGGATGTTTGTTACTCTTATACGCTCGATTGGCTAAACGGATTTGTCTGAAGTTTAGTAAACAGATAGATTGTAACCTGGATTAATATACTTTTGATCCCGATCGCACAACGGGTTCCTGTGAAAACGCGGGTGAAGTTGCAAGTTACAGCTAGTGGTATCTAAAGACAACGACAATATCAGACAGATGGTAGATCTAGGTGGTAGAGATTCGCAGCGACTCGCCCGGATTGGTACCACCGCCTTACCTATTCCTGCCGCCATAACGTCATTACGTGTTCCGGTTCGGAGGATAAGGTAACCGGTAAACTTACTTTTGGTAGTGGCCTAACATCCAGACCTCAGGTTGACAGCGCACCATTACCACCTTTGGTGTCTCTAGGCGGCGTGAATTTCTTACCATCAGGAAATACGTCTGCTTGTTTGCCTTCCTATATCATAAAAAATCGATATTGGATTCTGATGGTCCAGAAAGATAAATAAGAAAACAATAATTAAGTGCAGTAAAACTGTAAAAACCGACTCTATTTCATTGGGTATCATTTTTTTTGAAAGATAAAAAGTGGTTCCACGTCAATTTTACTAAAATCTCGGTAGTAATTTTATAGTGACATTTAATAACGGATAAGTTTTCCCCGTGTAGGTCCAGACTCCTTTGCAGATTCATCTTTCTGGTTATCTGCTAAGCAGCTCGTAAAAGGCTAACATTGGCTTGACGACTTTGTTTAGTTGGTTTCACTTGCACAATGACATCTCACTAGGTAGGTTACAATCCTGGAAGAAATTGAACTGATACAGTCAGATTAATTAAGATAAGTAAAACTGACTTTTCTAATCTTGCCGCCATAGTGTTTAACATTGTCATGTTCCGGTTTGCATATAATAACCGGTAAACTTACTTGCTAAAAGGCTAAATTTTCACGACTCAGGTTGATAACACACCTTTAACATTTTTTGTTGTCCAGCTATATTCAGCATTACAGGACAATACTGATGTATATAATATAAAGTATATTGAATACTCAGTAAAACCAGAGCTGGAGGTGGATTTTAAATTTTAATGTTCCTGGAACTTTTTTAATGTTTTTGGAACTTTTTTAATGTTTTTGGAACCTTTTTTAATGTTACTGGAAGTTAACTGGTTCAAACTACATTTCTTAGATTTGTTCCATACAAACTAACAAACGAAAAAGATCATAAAACATGCAAGCTGGCAAAAATCAGGTGGAGCAATAAGCTTCTAAAAACACAAAGATATCAGGTACTTAACATCTAAATAAACCACTTAAACCGAATCTCTTCATTTTATTTTTCCCCAACACAAGAGGACAAAAAACTTTGTGTCACTAATTGCGTATCCATAGCTCTAATATCAACACATCCGATCAGTTTTCTAAAACATCCCTTTATTGAACCATTCGAAATGCAATCTTAATACTTTACAAACAAACTCTATTTTACATTTTCGAAATAAGAAATGGCGCCAAGACATCTGTCATCGTTAATAACAACCCATTTGAGTCAATTTCGCATTTTTGGAATATAAGAAAAGAATCCAGGCATCTTGCACAGCAGGAAGCAACAAAAACAAAGATAAAATAAAGTAGCTTTGGACGAAATCAGTTCCTTTGAACCAGTGATATTAACTTGTTAGTTTGGATAAAGTCCGGTGAAGTTGTAAAAACTTCGCGGTTAGTAAAATATAGCCATTTAAAAAAAAAGTTGGTTTGGTGAAAACATAGCTTAAAAAGGCTCTGGTCAGTGAATTCTAAAACCGTTCGTAATTTAAACATAATTTTATTAAATTACTTGCTGTTCCCGCGAACTTCGTTTTGCCCGTTCAGTTTATATAGGAAAAATTAAAATGTTTCCCCAGTTTCGTCAAAATCGCACATTATAAAACCAATTTTCACCCTAATGGGTTTAGACGTTCTTGAGTTATAAATAGTGTCACTAAAACCACTTTCTTTTATTTATATATAAATAAACGAATTAAAACAAAATGTATTTGAGTCTGGGTTAAATAGTATTTATCGCCTCAGTGGTCTAGAGATCAGGACTTGGACTTGACTTCATGAAGTTCCAGATTCGATCTCCAGATTGGTCAACAATGAGATTTTTTTTTATTTTTTTAAATAAAAACATCGTTTTCCAGGATTGGATATGTGCCGATTGCGATAGGCTTGTCACCTATCATATTGTGGGCTCAGAGTCTTTGGCTAGCTGTAGGGTTTCCTGATTATGTCTGCCTATCTCTTCGGGGATATGGGCATGAAGATATATTTTTAGTTATTTATCTAAGTTCGTATCTAGTTTACTTGACGAAATCTTTATTTATAATTAAATTAGTTTAACTGACAGAGCATACTTAACTACGGATTTTGAATTTAGAATGTCAATCGGCTTACACTTATTTAAAATTTATATTTTGTTCATATTATCTTATTTTTTTTATGTACTGCAAAAGAACAACTTTTTTCTTTATTAATATATTTTTTCTGACAATAATTAAAAATAAAAAAGAATTAGCCAAACAATTGTTCCATCCGTACACGCGAAATGCCATAACCCCGAAAAATATAGGTTTAGTTTTATGTTAAAATATATACAAACATGAAATTTGTATATAAAGAGTAATGAATGTGACTACAAGGGTCGCAAAATTTAGCACTCGTCCCTCTCTGCCTACTTCATAAGGGACCTGGCGTGAAGATAAGTAAGTATTCAAGTGAATTTAATTTCAAACATTTTACAGAGTTAAAGAGGAATTTTTTAGTCTATGTCACAATTTCAATATGATTTTTAAACATTGCTTATCTAAGTCGTGGTAGTTACACTATTTATAACAAAAGAACGGCTGAACCGACTTGGTTGAAAATAGATAAGGAGGTAGCTTAGAAACAGGATAAGGATAAAAGATACTTTTTATACCGTTCAATTGTAAGAAAACTAGGAAAATAATATTTTATTTTTTCCTATACAAACTCAAAGGGTTGAACGAAGTTCGCCGGGGCAGCTAATATTATATGCAAACAAATTACGTATCCAAACAATTAAGACAAAGAACTTTAATCATAAAGTTTTAAAAGCACGGGATATCCGTCAAACCATTTACTAAATCTAATCTTTTATTGCATAGGCCACAGGAAACAATGCAGCTATTTATACTGTTAGATCTCCCAACCCTACACCCGCGTATCATACTCGAAAACAAAAGTAAATCGCAAATGTGTAGCTTGCTGCTTTGGTATATTATGTTGCTAAAATAATTCATTTGGCTCAGAAGATTATGTTTAAAAACATAAGCCTTCGTTATTTAAATTGAGACATTAATTTACTAAAAGCAAAACATCTTTTAATGAAAGCAGAATTCGTACAATTTACTTTTAAAGCAGCAACTAAATAGGTTTCCTGCTGGCATCTTCCTATTACGACTTATTACACACTTATTACACAATATGTGATGTGTTAACGTTTATATATAGATAAATAAACGATTTTACTTCGTCTAAAGTATTTCGCAAACATATTTCGTATAATTACGTTTGCTTTTCGCGAGGTAAAACCCAAAAACGTTTTCAACTGATTACCTACTACTAAAAGTCTACTATGCTTTTAAATTTAAGTAGCTTTACAAATTTGAATTAAATTTTACATGCTAGTCAATGACTGGGAGTCGGACATAAAATACTTTGAGTTGCCAGTGTTATAATGATATCTTTAGAAGAGCTAAAAATTTAAAATTATATATCTTATATATACAAAAGAAAGCCGGGTTTGTTAATACATTTATAACTCGAGATCTGCTGGACCAATTTTCATGGTTTTTAATTCGTTGGATGTGACTTCACCCCGAATAGCAGAATACAACTTAAAAACAATAAAAACAAATAAAAATATGAAAGACGAATTGAAAGTCGTGATAGTTTATCCGATTAGGCTGAATATTGATAGAGAGGTAGCTTATATCTGGGAGAAGGACATATGGTACATTTCATCCCATACAACAGCGAGGAAACTAGGAAAAACGAAATTTTAATTTTGCCCATACAAACTGAACGAGCGGAACGAAGTTCGAAAAACGACATTTTAATTTTTCCCATACAAACAGAACGGGCGGAACGAAGTTTGCCGGAACAGCTAGTTATACAATAAAAAAAAGCTATAAACTCAGAGTTAAATATTTAACCCTACAACGTGCACGGTCTTAATACAGTTATTCAATGTTAAGCAAAGTGTGAGAATGAAATAAGCTGTAAATCCGTTAAAAGCCGTCCACCAACGTTTCAGTCTAACTCATTACAGTTAATATTAGAGGGTGGTTGATTGAGTTTATTAATTACGGACTTCTAGTTGCGTGAGGGAGTTCCACCGTGTGCCGTAAACGCTAACAGCTCAGATATTTATGAACATGTGTACATAATTAATTTTTATGACGGATCTGATAACGAGGCCGTTGGACCGATACGGCTGTCGTTGCCCTGTCTGTGCTGAGTCTTAATTGTGTGACACTAGTATCTACTAACAAAGGTTCCCAACCTGTGTATTCGAGGTAACGTCCATAGACGTCTTTTGTAGACAATAACCGCATTATTGATGAACATAAACCATATTATTTCAAGGTTTAAAGAATACCATGTCAATGACAAGCTAATACTTTTGTCTATTTTTATTATTCAAAAATATATGAACTTGTATATCATCGTTGTCAAATGAATATCTGCTATGTGCACTTCTTGGAGATTACAACAATTTGACTGATATATCTAGTTTATGTTATATAAAAAAAAATGCTGTGTGATTCTGAGCATTATAAAAAGAACTGTGATCGCTAAAAATATATGCGTTGTGTATCAGCCATAATATTTTGAATTAAAAGTTTAACGTCAAATTTTTATGATAAATTTGGTAATTAAACTATTAAGATCATGTCGTTCTTTCTGTACTGGGCTCTAATTGTGTACCACTTACGTCTACTACTTCAAGGTTTCCAAACTGTTTTGTGTTTATCAGTAACTTTAATAAACCTTTTTAATTTTTTTCTGCAAAGAAATAACATTGGATAAGATAACGGATTTAGGTCCTGAGCGCATTTATCAAAATGAGAATTTGTAAAGATAGAAGTTTTCCTTTAAATGATGGTATTGTCTTTGATAAATTATCTGAAATCAAATGTATTATATGACAAATTTTTAATGTTGAGTATGGCAATATTAATTCATCCATCCAATCATTCACTTTTATACAGTACTACTTTTGTTTAATTAGATAAACATTTAATATTGCTCTGAGTGAATAAAAACTATTGATCCAAATTAGGCTATCAATACACACTTTTTTGCACTATGTTTCGACAGAAAAAACATCAGGAAATCCGTCTGCTTGTTTGTCTTCCAATATCATAAAAAAAATATCCCAACAAACTTTTCTGTAATGGTAAAAACCCCATACAATATTATTACCAAGATGTGAATTATACAGAGTGCTATTAAATAGAAATGGCCTTACTTTGTTTAAAATTAAGACGTGATTAGACGTAGACAGCTCGCAGTATTAATAACCTACTGTTACAATATTAGTGTACATAAGTCACGTCATTTACAATTTACGTATCTATTATAAATTATATTAAGTTATATGTTAGCGTACATGCTACCGATCCCGCCTTTGATTTCCGACGGAAGCAGACATTTGTATGATGAACATGTCAGTTTCTCTTTCTCTGATTGCTTTCTAAACAAAACCAGATATCTATTTACAAATAAGTATCGATAAATAACACAACCATATACTTAACTTACTTTAGAATTAAATCAAATTGTGTTATTTTTCAAGGATGTAGATATACCTAAAGTAAAGACAGATGTCTACATCGTACAAGAAAAAGAAAGTACATAGTACACCTACACCCTCGTGTTTACCGACTAGCACGGATTGTCTGATCTGTATCTCGACAGTATAATTTCTCACCAATGTCGTGTTCCAGTTTTTTTAGTTGTTGTGTATCTTGCACGAATTAGTTTTTTGACTATTCTGCCTAATTATAGAAGTCTGTGAAAGAGGCTTAACATCCCAATCTTAACTTGTACACTTCTTTTGGTGTCTATAACTATCAAAACTTAAACTCTTCAAAACTTATCCTTTAGGATTAAATTATTTCCCACCTAAAACTCAACTGTCTTGTCTTTATATACATGTTTTTCCATATTTACCATACATATAATGACAAGGGTTCACCCATTGGTCGAAATTCAACCATAAAAAACTTTTATACCTTTTTGATAAGAACGCCATT
>NJDC01001643.1:407688-438551 GCA_002245475.1 Calephelis virginiensis | reverse complement strand
TGAGAACTTAGAATAATGTGCTAATGGAAAATGGAAGTGAAGAAACAGCTCAAGGGGTCTATTCTTTTTTTATTTAAATACACTTGTTTCAGATATGTGTTGAAGTTTTTTAGTAATACTTAATAATACGTATTTGGTTGCTTATAAGACGACTTAATAATAAAATTGATGTTGCTTTTTTAAGTTTTATTGCGTTTAAATTATAAGCTAAACAACTGTCTATATTGTACATTCTTATCAAAGATATACCCTGATATAAAAACATGAAAAATATATGTTTTATAAACACGCAACGTAGAATTTTTATCTAAAAAGATCTTTTCACATGACTATGGTTCACAAACATCTTAAGCTATTATTGCGATGCAAGTTCGTATCTAAAAGATGGCGTTGATATACGCCACATAGTTCTAATTAAAATAACTACCCGCTATTTCCCTTAAACAAACAAAAAAGTAATTTAGTACAATAAGGGAATTAAAATAATGATATAAAAACGATATAAAAACCCTGTTGGTCTGGTCATGCGTAAAGACAATGTAGATGAATTTACCTACCTACCCGGGGAGACCTAGGTTGACATACCGACCTAGATTGATCTTATCAATCGGGTTTTATCCAAGGATAGTGTCAAGAGTCTGCCAAATTGTTTTTCTCTCTACCTTGTAAAAGACGTGGCGTAAAGATATGTAGGTATGTAGTTAAAACATTAATCCTGTCATTGTTTCACAAAATGTTAATGACAGTGGCAGGAACAATGTTACTGACATTTTTTTAATCTTTTTTTTAATTAGGAAGACAATTAAACACAGTAGTGAAACTACAATCTTGATGCAGGTAATAGATTCCAACCCTGTTCTAGTCCGAAGCAGCTTAAGCTTACAAGGTAATACCAGCATTGTTCTCAAATTAATAGAGGTCTATCGATTTTAACTGTAACATGAAATGGTGACGAAAGATGATAATTATGTATAGTCATTACTAGTGACCGACCGAAAGCTGCTTCGGTTTCGGTTTCTGCCAGTTTCGGATTTAGTTTCGGCCAAAAAATGTTAAAACTTTTGGATGCGCCGAATCTACTGTATTTTGGAATAATTATTGTGCGTCGTTCGATAAATTTCGACGCTTATTAGTAATTTCAGGTATATTTATATATTTTATACAATATATATCTTAATTAATAGATGGTATCCTTAATGTTGACCCGGGTTAAAAAGTACTACTAAACAAAGTTTGATTAAAATCCGTTCAGTAGTTTTTGTGTGTAAAATGGACAGACAAACGTACAAAAATATTAATAACCCTCTTTTTGAGTTCTGTATCCTGTGTTAAGCTATGCAGCAATTACCTTTTTTAATTTTTTTTACATGTATAGATTACACACTAAATAAAAAAAGTGTAACCTCCATGCTTTGTTTAATATTTTTTTCTTTAATTTTACATTACTAATACCTATGTAAGTGTAATTAGGAAAAAAATAGATATAATTCACTAAATTTTAGCATCAATCGAAATTTGTAAAATGTTTATGTAAGTTTCAGTTTCGGTTTCGGCTGTAAGTCAGAAAAAGGCCGAAATTTATTTTTGGGTTTCGGTTTTGGTTGAAAAGCTAATTTCGGTAGGACACGAGTCTTTATTTATATTATAAAGGGCTAAAGAATTCAACTTTGTGTTTTTGTTTTGGTAATATTTGAAATTACTTATTTGCTCATGAAAATTCTTTCACTAACAGGAAGCTACACAATTAGGAGGGATATAAACTTTATTGATTATGATTAAACTAAACACAAAAAGAATTTACGCCTAATGAAATACCCACAGCCTAAAACATTTTTGATATGTTATTGAAAAACATTACTGAAGGACAGGTAGAAGGTTAACCAAGAGAGGGAGAGGAGATCCATAACCCAAGTAAAGGGAAAGTAATTAATATAATAGTAGCGAAAAAGGAAAACATACCCAAAGAGGGAGGTATAGATACAATCAGGGCATCCCTGGTTAGCCTAAGGTATTCTAGTCCCATAAAATGATAGATGGCAAACCTATCGCCAACCAGGCACTTGTCCAATCCCAGTGTTGATTTTATTTAATTTCTGTTATTCATAATTTAAGTTGCCAGATCCTGGAATCGAATCTGAGATGTCACGTAAACAAGTGTTGTCTGTTGCTTGGGTATATCTTTTAGCATAAGGAGAACTGCATGCCATTAAAAATATTTAAAAGGTTTCGCATAATAATTTGTCATCATCTACCCATATCTACGATATTGTAATGTGGAGGTCTATCTGTTACAAGAATCTTCAAGATCTATAATTAATTACGAAGGCATTCAACACTCATTATTTAGAACAAAAATTTTCGTGTATGACTTATAAGTCATTTATCATACTAAGTATTAACCATTCGTAATTTGTAAGTGAAACATTAAGCTCACGTGAATGATGTTTAAATGTATTAAAGTGTAGGAGTTTTGGCGCCATTGAGAGAAAAAATAGTTACAGTCTTTTTGTAATTATTGAATTTTGTGGACTATTGAGCAAAATTGTGTTGTAATTGAGTAAAAACAATTTTATTTAGTTAAAGTGTGCAAGTTACTGATTATGTAATTAATCAATTAATTAAATAATAATTAATTAAATAAATAAATAAATACTTCATCAAAAAATCAAATTCCCTTTGACGTCACTACGTTTACTAAAATGAAAACATTATTTTTATTAGGTATCGTTTTTTTAGAACGAATTATTTTTTTATTGCAGTGATATGATATGAAGCTCGTGGAAATTTGCAATAATCAGGGAATGACATTTTTTAATAATTTTGAAGGCAAACAAATGACGGATCTCGTGATGGTAAGGCATACATGTCGTCTATACGCATCAAAGATCAAAGATTGACAAAGTAGATATACAATGCGAATGTGGATGGCCGTCGTTGAATGTCAACCTTGGTCTCCCCGGGTTGTCGGTCTGGAACCGACGTGTTTGTATGAAGCCAGACATGTTTGTCAGTATCGTGAAGTTTAGCACTCGATACTCTCTGCCAACCATAGCTATTGTAAGTGACTTGGCGTGAATGTATGTATGTATAATGTACATGTGTGTAGATTGTATAAGTGATATTAATTTATTGTTTGCAAAAGACAATTTTACAAGCTTTTGCTTCATTTGCAATAAATGTTAATATTGGTGGAATTTTAGAACTTAATTTTAGAGCCGCTATCCGGTTGAGCTGGTTTTGGGCATTCACTCTCAAGTTTGAAAGCAATTAAAAGTATATTCAAGTCCATATCCTCGAAGTAGTAGGCAGAGGCACAAAGGACTAGCCAAAGACACTAAGTCATACAATGTGATAGGTGGCAAGCCTATCGCCAACCGGGCCCATATCCAATCCCGGGCAACGTTGGTTTTATTACAAAATTAAAAAAAAAACACATTTTCTAATTATTTTTGTTGCCCGACACACGGATCGAACCTGGGACCTCAAGATGTCAAGTCCGATGCCGGACCGATAGACCACAGAAGCGATTGGTTAATGACAATGAAAAAACGTAATATAATGCAGCTGATATGATGGAAGCGAAAGGTGGTCATAGGAACTCCTAAAACCTAATATTATCCTATCCTGTTTAGGCTTATTTGATAGGTCTTGAAGAGTGTCTCCAAATCCACTTCTGGGACTGTTCCCAGCAGTGGATTTACAAATAACAACTGACAAATAAGAAAAGTCTGTGTTTCAAAAGTTTATTTGAAATTCATGATATAAAATATACCTTCATTATTTATCTTGGAACATTTCAAATGTTGACGTACTTTGGCTAAAAAAAAGGCACTTGTGATACCGGATGCAGAGGAAATGCTTCACAACCTTTGGAACATGTCTGTGCTACAAGTGTTAGGTCAAATTTTTTGATGGCAGTAAATCCTAAACGATCATAATGGTCCTAATGGTAAGAGTCAACCTTGCCCTATAGACACCAGAGATGCTATAGGTATATTTTTGTGGCCTGATTGTCATATCATGCAAGTCTACAAACGGAGCTGAAGATGATATTATAGGTGTTGTAGTATCAGGTGATAGATTCCTACCAAATAAAGGTAAAGTAAAGTATCTTCACGCCCATATCCCGGCAGAGGTAGACAGAGGCCCAACGAAGGAACGTTATTTTATCCTATTAATATTATAAATGCGAAAGTTTGTAAGTATGGATGTATGGATGTTTGTTACTCTTTCACGCTCGAATGGCTGAACGGATTTGTCTGAAATTTGGAAGACAGATAGATTGAGACCTGGATTAACGTATAGGCTATTTTTAATCCCGATCGCACACCGGGTTTCTGTGAAAACGCGGGCGAAGCCGCAGGTAGCAGCTAGTTTAACATAAAATTAGAAATACTCCTTTTAATTATTTTTTTGCCCGACCTTGTAATCGAACCCGAGACCTCAAGAAGAGACTAAGTCCCACAATGTGATAGGTGGCAAGCCTATCGCAAACCGAGAACATATCCAATCCCGGGCAATGTTATTTTTATTAGAAAATTGAAAATATACATTTTCTAATCTTCTTTGTTGCCAAACAAGGGATCGTACCCGGGACCTCAAGAAGTCAAGTCAGACTCCAGACATCTACACCACAGAGGCAATAAAAAATACTAAAAAAGCACTTCAAGCCCAATTCCTTCAAAAGCATAAAAATTGCACCTGAAAGTTTAAAACCTTTCATCGCCGTCAAAAACGAAAACTTTACCATCCGTACATGTGAATATGAACCATGGTACCCTAGTACCCGAAAGCTTTCTAAGATGAACAGGGAATGCATTTACATCTCAGACAATCCCGTGGGAATATCCACAGGTGACGTGGATTGGAACATGTAGGTAATATCCACTGTATGTTATTACACTTAGCGATATATCTCATGTACACTCAACATCCGAATTATGTATAAAGTGCTTTAAGCCTTACTCGAATTAGGGTTGAACTTGAAACCTTGTATCCAGCTTACATTTGTAGTTATTAGCACCCTGTATAAAATGGACCTGATATACCCTGAAGGCTAAAACTAATGTGTTATAAAGATTTATTTTCTCTTTTTCAATTCAGATATAACTAATGGAAAAATATCTTCAGTTGCATATCACATAAGAGATGGGAAGAAGCACAATCAGGGCACACACAATTAGCCAAATATACTAACAATGTGATAGGTGGAAAACCTATCGAAAACCAGCCACACAATTAGGATATTGAAAACACATATTTGCTGATTAGTCCGGGTTGAACCTGGGACCGCATGAAGTCAAGTTCCACACTGGATTGCTAGACCACAGAGGCGATTTGTAAGGCTAGGATATTCAGGTGCTGTTGGCAGTATGAGCTATATTTATCTTGCTATATTTTTAAAAATTACTAGCTGTTCCCCCGAACTTCGTTCCGCCCTTTCAGTTTGTATCGGAAAAATTAAAATGTTGTGTTCCCTGTTTCCTCACAATCGGACAGGACAAAAAGTATACTATGTACTTCTTCCGGTTCTGAGCTACCTCCCCACCAATTTTTAGCCTAATCGGTTCAGCCGTTCTTGAGTTATAAATAGTGGAACTAACACCACTTTACAATTATACAGATTACATAAGGCGGTATAAAAGAAAATAGAAGTAACCATTTAATTTTATATAAAATTTTGGAGTTTGATAGATTTGAAATAAATTTTTAACTTGTTGCTATGGCTTTTGATTCATATACTCTTAAGTCTTTCTAAAAATGCTTGATAAAAAATAAGATAAAGTTTGATAAGTTTTTTATTGTTGAATTGAAAGTATTTCGGAAATCAATAAATAATCAACTTGACTATTAATACGAAGATAAAGATTGGGTTAACTTTTCAACAGACCCCATCTTCCTATAAATCAGCTTGTATAAAATGGCACAAAAAAAAACATTTATATGAAATACGTTTTCGCGTAGTCAGAAATGAAATGTTATCATTTTTTGTTAAGAATGAAGGTTGCATTTATTTTTAAAATAAAAAAAATAATACATTCATATTGTCCAATAAATAACAAACATATAAATAATGGTTTAAAATCAGTGTGTAAAATATATTTTTCCATAAATTAGCTTTTACAACCGCATTTCTTAGCTTTCAAAGCACTAAGTGGAAACTTCGCAAAGACGACAGAGACAATTACTTCAAAGTACGAGTATATTTGCTTACTAACCCAGCTTAGCATTATCTAATCCGCGCCCAAATACAAGATCATAATAAACCTTTCTACAAACAACAGACACCATCTTATAATTATGTAACTTGTTATATCTTAGATTATTTTTAACCCCGACGGAAAATGGGGGGTGTTATTTGTTTAACGTGTTTGTGAGTGTGTCTGTGTGGCATCATAACTTTTAAACGGATGGTCAGATTTCGATGACGATTTTATCCTTTGCGGACGTGATCGAGATGATTATTTGCTATATTGTATATAGATTTTATGAGGGGTCAGGTTCAGTTTTTTTTAGACAAGTCACACACGTTGATCTAAGCCTAAAGTGAGCAAATTATATTCTTGTGTTATGGGTATTAGTCAACAATACTAATACATAGATACACTTGTGACACTGAAAGTGTCATCGTGATGACTCAGGAATAAATTTAATAAACACCTAGTCCCAAAAATGAAGAACATCTATGTTCATTACATAAATGTCTAATTCTGTCGGGAATCGAACCTTAACCTCGCCACTAGTCGGTGGAGTTAGGCGTGTACGCTATCCCTCCGCCAAGTAGGCAGTCCAACAATATAATTAATAAAAAAAAGTATCTTCACGCCCATATCCCCGAAGAGGTAGACAGAGGCACAACCAGGGCACCCACGACTAGCCGAAGACACTAAGTCCCACAATGTGATAGGTGGCAAGCCCATCGCCAACCGGGCACATTTCCAATCCCGACCAACATTTTTTTTTATTAGAAAATTGGAAAAATCCAAGTTCCTTTTTCTTGGCCGACCCGGGATTCGAACCCGGGACCTCAAGAAGTCAAGCCCAACACCCGGACCGCTAGACCACAGAGGCAATATAATTAATAACACCAGAAATTGTAAAGACTAATCAAAATAATTTAAACACTCGTTGCACACGTGTTTTATTAAACACTGTCTAAAATTGGATTCTCAACCAATTACATGCTACCACGTCATCCACGTGTGTCATATTATTGGTGGATGTCAATTTTAGACAGTGTTTAATAAAATAGGTATCTAATTTTGTTTGTAGTGAGGCAGTAACAATTTTATTTCTTACATAATAAGACTATAGGTTTTCAAAATACATATTATTGCTTAAGTAACAAAATTAGTCGACACTTAAGTATAAAGATATCTAAAGATATACTATCTAAATCTGGCTAAACAGTGAAAGAAAGAAAGAAAAGTTTACATGAAGTATGTTATTGGAAGTGACGGTATCTGTATAAATGGTTCCCATTTACTTAAATTGATTTAACTGCTATTTTGGTATTACGAGTTTCTGTACAGAAACTCGGTGATTTCGTCGGTAATCAAAGAGAAATGTTGAGTAGTTTCGTATTTATTTTCCACAAATATTCGATTAGATTATATTTGTATGATGATAACAATATAAATTAAATGATAATGATAAAACTTACTTACTTACTTTTAAAATGATGATTATAATTTAAATCAAAGTATAATTAGTTGGATATTTTAAATGATAATCTGTCTCACATATAATCTGTCACATGTCAAACCTAAAACACCTCTCTTTTTCTGTTGGGGGCTGAAAGTAGAATATAAATACATAAAGCTTTTCAAACTTCACAAAAAAAATCGAATTGAAATCACTCTGGTTTAAAAGTTATAATGACGAGACTTTATATAACATGCATGTATTATATGAAATAAAACAAAAGTATCTTCACGCTCATATCGCCGTAGAGGTAGGCAGAGGTACAACCAAGGCACCCACGACTAGCGGAAGACACTAAGTCCCACAATGTGATAGGTGGCAAGCCTATCGCCAACCGGGCACATTTCCAATCCCAACCAACAGTTTTTTTTAAAATAAGAAAGTTAAAAAAATCCAAGACCACAGAGGCGATAATAAAACAATGTATTTAATAGATTAGTATAAGTTTAGGCATATTTGTTTTATGAAGCCCAACTTTAGTTTCCAAATACATAACTTGTCTCCTTCACCCGAAGGTTGTCTGCCAGAGATTACTCTGAAGCGATAAGACCGCCTTTGTGCATCTAAGTTAAATATTACAAGTGTGTGCAATATTTTAAATTTTGGTACAATAAATTGTATTCATTCATCCATGTCCAACTTATAACACCCCTTTTACAGTCGGGAGTTCAAAATAGGCTTGATAGTCTAAATAAAGATTTTCAAACTTCACTGGTTTATCAGAAATTAAAACCTAAAAAACAACTTTACAGTATTATCTCTTAAATTCAGTTATTGAATTCATAAATAATATTTGAGTACAATATCTCAAATATTCCCCACTCCGGCGACAGTTTGAGTAACAACTTGAGTCGACATCGTGTCTTAATATATTCTGTGTTTCGAATAATATTATAATATTAAGGAGGCCGGTTTTACTTGGAGAAGTACACTTTGCCAACCGATTATAATTGGAAATTGGTTCAGAAGTTGCTTGAATGTTTGCAGGTGACTCGCTAAGCTAAGACTAGATGTTTTTCGCGGCTTTGTATACCGAAGTTGCATGCTTGGAATCATTGATATCTTGTACGCTAAAACCGACTTCAATTCCTCGATTTCATGGGGATTCCATCATCAGATTCAGACTTGGTGGTAGTAGGAGCACCTAGCATGCTCTTTACAAAAAAAAATAATGAATCGGTTGAGAAATTACGTAGAAATCAATTAACGTACATAAAAATATAACTGTTGAATATATAACTACATACCTCTTTTTTGAGAATTTAAAATTTAAGGGCCACTTGCACGTTCCTGGGTTAAATATTTAATACTGAGTTAGCGTCTAATCAGGGTTAAATCACCTTATATTTGACAGTTTAACTCAATAATAAATGTGACCCGAGAATGTGCAAGTGGCCCTAAAACTGCTAAACTTGACAAATACTTTTTATTCCGAATTGAAGCGTCCCATTTAAGAGTTCTGAAAATTCTTGATATGAACGTATCTAATTTGTCGCCTACTGTAAGTACTATTCCTAACATTAGTTTCGAAAACACTAGCTACACATTTGCCACAGCTACATATTAGTGCCAATATGGAGAAAATAAAATAGGCACAATTAGGCAAACGCCTGTCTGACTTATCAGTATAATAGACATCAGTAGCTGGAACCCATAAAAATATATAAAATGCAACAACAACATAAATTGTGATATTACTTAAACTATCTAACTGTAACATATATTTTTTAAGACATTGGAAGGCAAAGAAAAAAGTAAGTAAGAGTAAAGTATATTCACGCCCATGTCCCCAAAGTGGTAGGCAGAGGCACAACTAAGGCACCCACGACTAGCCGAAGACACTCAGTCCCACAATAGGTGGCAAGCCTATCGCCAGCAGGGCATATATCCAATCCCGAGCAACGTTTTTTTTATTAGAAAATTGGAAAAATCCAATTTTCTTTTTGTTGCCCGACCCGGGATCCGAACCCAGGATCTCATACAGTCAAATCCAACAACTGAACCGCTAGACCACAGAGGCAAAGAAGCAGACGGATTTCCTGATAGTTAGAAATGTAAGTAATTAATATTTAAATTGCGACATAATAAACGAAAACACTCAGAAATAACTAGCACATTCACCACAAAAATCCTAAAGGAATCGAACCCGAGCATCGCGGATGGTGCTGTTAAATATGTACAGTCGATCAATGAAAAATACATCGAAAACGTGTTAAAAATATCTCAATTAATAATTGACATAAAAGACATCACTAATTAAATTAGGAAATAATAAATCCAATCTCTTTTAATATCTCAAAAGGGTTCAAGAAAAGGTTCACTTTATCCCGTTCATTCACAAAGGGACTCGTGTCGCAGTCGCTAAGGCCATCCCTTCATCTCGTGTTATCTTACTTCATTCATTACCATCTAGTTTTATAAAAGTCGACGGACCGAAAACGTATCACACCTCCATTTTTTGTCACACTACTTAATTATCTAGATTTATATCACGATAAAATCAGCCATCGCATTATCAGAAAAAACTGGTTGTTAAAAAACGAAAAAACAAAAACCTTTTACGTTTTCGAGTTTGATCGATTGTGTGTCCAAAACAATAGGTAAAGTAATTTTAAAATAAGATATATTGTGTTTATATTAAACAAATTTGATTTGGGTTTCAAAAAAGTATTTTAGGTTCTTTTGAGATGGTTTATTGTCGTCTTTATGTAACATTTTCCTAATAATAATTTGTTTAATAATGTTAGGCTTTAGCATTTTTTTAGTTTAGCATTTTCAAATCTCACCTTGATTAAACCCATTTGTAATTCCCGTCGGAAAATTACGGGGTGTTATAAGTTTAACATGTATGTGTTTGTTTGTGTGTCTGTTTGTGGCGGAATAATTTCTTAACGAAAGGACTAATTTCGATGAAGATTCTGATATAATGTAACATAAAATTACTTTTAAGTTTTGTGGGTTCTTAAAAATCTTTACATCGTGATTAACATCGATTGCAAGAGATCAGTGTCGAGCCAGACTGTAGCTTTATAAAAGCTATAAGTTTCTCAGGTTGAGATTCAGATTGAGCTTGAAAGTGTTATTATGAAGTTTAGGTCTTTGTAGTTTTTCTGGGTACCACTAGGGTATATTATAAGGGAATTTAAATGAAATATCAGATAATATAATACGTCACATTACATAGAGTGACATATTGAAGTTTATTGATATTGAGACTGTAGTCAAGTTTGACGTGATTGTGTGTGTCTATCTGTGGCATTTTAGCTCCCAACCCAATGGACCAATTTTGATACTTTTTTTGTTTGAAACTGTCATGATCGAGATTATTCTTACCTAAAATATAGGTACAGGTTTTTTCGAGGGTTCATATTTTTTAAATAATTAAACTTATTTAAACAAACGCGTCATGTTTTTTGTGCGTGATGGACTCCTTAACCGATTTTATTCAAATTTGCACATCGAGTGCAGTTTGATCCAACGTGAAGATATACCTCAAGGAAATAAGAACGCTGGTGATGTTATAACACATGTAAGTTGTATATTTTATTTGTAATACTTGCTGTATACTCGCGACTTCGTTAGCGTAATATAAATTTTTATACGGGGTTAGGTTAGGTTAGGGGTTGAAATTTGAAAAAATGGGGCCTATATTTCAACTAGATTCTTTACCTATAGGTATATCAAATTAAATTACATCGGTTCAGTGGTTATTTTATACGTGGGTTATTTCCTCATTTATAAAATCTATTTTAAATTTGAAGTACAAACCTCTAATATGATTAAATGTATTTATTTTATTACTATTGGTTACGTGGTTAAAATTCGACAATAGAAATTGATTTAATTTTTATGTTTGACATTTCATAAAATTATATATAATTTTTAGCTAACTTTTAGCTTGACCACAAATAAAAACAAATGAGTCAACCTCGTCATTGTCGTAGTCCGATTTTGAAGTAAATGATGGGGTATTAAAAACGTACATCTGGATAAGCAAGTGGCCTTACCTTCCGAGCCAAACTTGTCGATGCTCCCTTAACACCTGTGAGATTACATGAGATATTTATTTCTTACCATACGGAGATACATATGCTAGTTTATAGCATTGTTTAAATGCACAGGTGATATTATTATTAAAAAAATAGTACAAAAAATTATACTCTTCATCTTCGGAATTTGGTAGAATTCCATTTCATTGATATTTTCCAAATATTTTATATTTCCACAAAACACATTACTTCACATTTTACATTACAAATAAGCCAACGAGACTAACAATCAAATACCAAACGGTAAAATTGATATAAATTTAAAATTATCTTCACGCCCATATCTCCGAAGTGTTAGGCAGAGACACATCTGAGGCACCCACGACTAACTTATTAGCCTAGTAGAGCCGTGTGGTTGTCCACTCTCTTTAATATCCATATCTATAATAATAGTTTAAACTAGCTGTTTATCCATGAAATCATCAGCGTAAAATAGCTATAATTTTCATACAAATTTACATTCCCTATTATAGTCCCCTGAGGGTTTTTTATAATAAGAACACCTTATGTCTGAACTTGCATCTGTAGCTATATAGGTACTTAAAAAATTGCTCAAAATCGGTCAAGCTAATTAGCCTTGAAAGAGCAACAAACAAACACACACACACACACACACACACACACACACACACACACACACACACACACAGAGAGAGAGAGACACAGACAGATTTTAACATTTACATTTATTTTCTATTGAAATCATATTTTATTTTTATATTTACATTTATATTTTGCATCCATAATAAAAATAAGCTACGGAACCAATCTTAATGTAATTTGACATGCATATAGATTAAGACCCTAGTTGAAATATTGGCCGCTTTTTTTTTAAAATCAACCCCAAAAGGACTGCTATGGAAGATGAAAGTTCGTATGAAATCTATTCTACGCTAACGAAGTTGCGAGTAAATGGTAAGTACATATAAAATACAAAAAATAAAACAAATGAACAAAGTTTTACCCTTTCTGACTCTATCATCACATTATCAAAAGTCTTAATAAATTTGGAATTGTTTTACAAAATACATTATAGATAGAAATCGGCGGTTGCTGATAAAAAAATTAAACACAATTGCCGTCTTATTAATAAATACAGACTAAAGTTCGCCAAGGTATAAGTCGATGTTATATTCTGTATCACAGTGCAAAAAATACTGTAATGTCGAAGTAAACCTTGAAGTAATTAAGTCTATGTTTATAATCAGGTAAGAGTAAATATCTAAGATATTTGAATCAGTTTTACTGAATTATAATTAATAAATCGTTGCTTTTTCATCTTTTATCAAATTTACTAATTTTTAATTTTAAAGTATTGACAAAATTGCACTTGAACAAGTGCAAATTTACAACAATTTGTAATTTGACTTACTATACTTAGTAAATTTACAAAATTCGTTCTTGTAACTACTTCACTATGTTGCATAATTCCAAATGTCATTGTCAAATGTTTGACGATTTTTCTCAGTCGTTGCCTTCTTATTTATTATCTTATAACAAAAAAAAAACACAATAAATATTCATATCTATTCGAACACATCTCGCAGACTAGAATGCTCTATATCCTATAGCGAGTTATCTTTATTTTTCGCGTTGCGTTGGCGACGGTACCTCGATTTTAGTTAATTACTGAGAACGGCTAAGCCTGCCCTGGTGGCCGCGACACAAAGACGGTCGATGTCTTCGATAACCAGGTCCGTATTCTTCTTATTTTAACGCTTTTAATTAGGAAAATATTCTCAAATAAACTGCCCAGAGCGAAGCTACGTAGAGAATTGTCTTTGACCGCCGGAGGCTGGTTATAATGATTCGATGGGCTTCTGTATAGTCGGTAACGTTTTTTAATAACAATAATTAATGCAAGTGTTTCAATATATCTCCTTTGTGGGTTAATTTGTAGCTCCGGGCCTTTTGATGCTAAATTATGTGCTTATAACAATGAATATGTAGCTGTTCGTTCTTACTTTAGAGTACTTTTAATTGAAGTATATTTTAGCCTCAAGAATGGTTTGCGGTAATAGCTTGTTAAGAGCACTTATCTGTTTTTATGATAAGGCAATCAGCAAGCATATGGTCTTTGTGTAGGTCTGGTTAGAGTAGAATAGACCATCTGCCTCTCTGCCAGGTAGGTCATAATAGGAGAGCATAAGTTTAATGGTTACTAGCAAATCCAATAGCGGTAGAGTACTGGAACTTGTCCGTGTATCCACCGCCATACCGATTCCTATCGAAATGGTGACACTATCATGATTCTTTACGCAGGGTAGGGTAGCCGGTAGACTCACACAAAAACCTGACATAAATGACAGAAACAGCTGTAGAATCTATCGAGTGTAGTCTACAAGGCTTCTGTTATCTTTTAACATCAGAATAGTGTGTTCGCTGTCATATAGCATGAAAAATAGCACTCCTCACGATAACGTGGTCTATCGATAGCGTACATGTTATAGGTCACTGGCGTGTAGTGTAGTAGTGTAGGTAGGTAATCTTCAAGTCTACCGCTGCTGCCTGCCGACGTAATTTAATCAAGTAATATAGGGATGTTAAAAGTCAGCCCATACATTTCTTTAAATTTTAAAGAAAGAAAAATTTCAGCCCCGACCAGATTTGAACCTTTGAATTGAACTGTCAAATACAGTGTTTTAACTTTAGTTCTAACTTACTCAGAGTTAAATATTCAGCTGAAGCGCATGTAAAGGTCCTAAAAATTATAAAAGATAGATAGATATAGAGAAAACAACTTTTTTCTTGAATTCCTGAAGAAAAGTATCTCAAAAAATTCGAAACATTCAGTCAATACCTTTGATGTAGACATTTTTAAGAGTCTTTTTATTAGACAAGGACTAAAAAAGATTAAAATTAATTAGATATTATATAGCCTGTATTACAGTGTACTTCAACAGAACAGGAGGTTGAAAATTATATAAATTTGCCAATAAGGCAGTCAAACTTTTACAGTATGTATGTAGAAAATTGTCGTCTCTATGGTCTAGCGGTCCGGCGTCAGACTTGACAACTTGAGGTCTCGGTGTCGGTCCCCAGTTCCAGCAACTAAAAAATAGGAAATGTGGACTTAGAATGTTGGTCGGGTTTGGAAATATGCCCGGTTGGCGATAGGCATGCCACCTATCACATTGTGGGATTTAGTGTCTTCGGCTAGTCGCGGGTGCCTTGGTTGTACCTCTGCCTGCTGCTTCGGGATATAGTGGTGATGATATTTTAGAAATATTTTTTTTTAACCGAAAATTATATTTTTTAACAACTCTTAACATGAAATATTTTCATTTCAAATGTATGTTGTTTTGTATGTTAACAAACATGTTATCGTATGAATGGATTTTGACGATTTTTTTAAGGTCTACTTTCAAATTTCTCAAATTTGATCAAACCTGCACATGATTTTTGAGATACTGTTACCTACTTACTAAATGTTATTTAAGTATTTAAAGTACATAAAAAACACAAAACTTAAAGGTCAGCAACGCATCTGTGATACTCCTGGTGTTGCGGATGCCCGTGGGCGGAGGTGATCACTTTTCATCAGGTAAGTCACTTGCTCGTTTGCCTCCTCTTGTATAAAAAAAGGTCAGCTTATTTCTGGTAAATTTTTGTTTCTTTAGACGACGTGATTTTGAGAAAGTTGTTCTTTTAAACACTAACTAAATCTGACTGTACCTACTTAAAGTATCTTCAATTATCATATCTTCCATTGTAGGAAAAGCAAAGAGTATCAAATGTCAAACATCACGATTTTCGCAGACCTTAGATTTACATACATACACCTTCCTCCATTTTCGTTATTTTTATACAAAGCCGGTTTTGGCCAAACTACGTCTGAATGATAGGTAGCTTCCTCCGAGTAGACTAAATATTTCTAACCCTTAATATTTTATGAAAAAAAGTAACAAAGTAGCCCAAGTGAAATAAACTATTAAAAAGTAAAAAAACGTTTAATTAATGAGGCATCAACTAACAATGTACGCAGTTTATAAAACAATATAAAAATAATTACCCAATATACAGTACGATCAATAAAACAATGTCCGTTTTATTAACAATGAAACAAGCGTAAAAGGCACATAATAATAAGAGTACTAATTACAATTACAGAGCGTCAGTTGCATACATTCATAATTAAAATCCATGAATAATAAATAGACATAGTGTTCTCAAACAATCGAAAGACGAAATTAAACATTGCGTGGAAACTTTAACAAAACGTTTTATACTCTATTTCGTTTTAACACATTTTATCGAGCTGTTTGGGAGGGAGCTTGGCTTATACTACTTAATAACATTGTATAAAATAATAACATATAATTAGTACCTACCTGCCACAAAGATAAGGGAGGGACAACAGAGTTTTTAAAAGCTGTTTACAAGTGGGAGTACAGACGCCAACAGAAGCCATACCGATGTAACAGTAACAATTATTAATAATTGGTGCATCAGAGCGTGATTTTAATGTTGTCTTGGCCACTGAATAATAATGCTGTGAAAATAAAGTACTACTTTTAACAAAACTATTTTACCGTTATTTTCTTAATTTACAACATTACAGATGAAAATTACTACAACCGGTACTTTAGTAATTGTTTATTTAGAGTGTGTTTGGAAGAAATAAGGGCAAAATTAATGTTTTTAACAATTAAGCAGTACGTATTTTTTTGTTAAAAACTGTCATTATTTTCTCTTTTTAGACGTTACCCCGATTTCAGATATTGCTTTTTATGTTTAATATTTTATTTTATGATGAACATCCTATTAAATATTTATAAATGAAAGATGTTTCATTCTTCGAAATTTTATTTTATTTTTTATTTTAACAGGTTTCTAGTTTTATTCATACAAACCTTATTCGTACTTAGGTATATTAACATTTTGTGAATAATTTTTTTTAACGCGTTGAATAAATTGGGTACAAAACTTTCACCCTTTGTTTTATTTATTTAATTTTGTTCCGAAAATTGGCTGGTAGAGAATGCTAGATAAACTCGCCTTTTGTATAACATATATTTGCTAATGGTTTACAAACAAGCTTAAATTAACAAACAAAGTCAAAATTAAGTTTTATACAATTTTTATGTCCTGCACAAATTAAACTCGGATATTATTATTTAATTTATCTTCTTTTACGATTTTAACACAAAGTATATATAATTTAAATTAAATGATAACGGTATCATTTAAAATTATATATTTTAATAAGAACATGTTATCACTGTTTATATTTACCGCATTATGATTTAAATTGTGTACTCTATTCATTCATAAACAAAAAGTTCAAGATAACAAAAACTGACAGTCAGTTGTAAAATACGAAGCTAATATACATATATATTATACACGAATAAATAAAAACGATTACTGCGCATAAATGCAAATTCAAAGCAAAAAGTTCACTTGATTTGATAAGTCATATATTTTATGCTTACTAATATGTTGATTTCTAAAATTTCACGTCTAAATATTTTAAGTTTATAAGTGTCCAAAATAATATCTATTGAATAGTTGGCACTAAATGTTCCCAAAAATTCGTTCTCATGTTCCCTATTTTGACATTCTAAATATAATATCCATTTGGTGATTAGTATTGACTATTGATGATACTGTGTTTGTATAAGTACGCTAAGTAGAATATAATATCTTCTGCTGGGCAGCTCGTAACAGACGAGCACTGGTTCAAATTCAGATCATTACTAAGAATACGACTGGTGTTAGAGTAACTTTCCCGGTTAGGGATCCACCATCTACCTGTTCTGATAATGACTCTGTCATGTTTCGTTCCGGAGGGTAGGGTAGCCGGTAGACTTGCACAATATACTCAACTTTCCATGTACAAGACAGCGACGTACCTGTGATATCTATGATATCTAAAGGCTTCGGCTATCTCTAACCATCAGGAGAGCGGTAGGGATCAATCCTATCGCTAACAGTGTCATATTTCAATCCGGAGGGGAAAGCAGCAGGCAGACTTGGGCAGTTAGCCTAAAACCTCAGTTATAGGACAGAAAACTTCGAATTATTAAATATCTTTCGTAAAAACAATTATCGGAGAGACCAATGTTGACATTCCATGATCAGATCACTCGGATATTATCCGAAGGTAGAGTCAAGAGCCTCCGTAACCGGCGTGTTTGTATGAAAAGGGTAATGAATGTGAAAGGAGCCAGACAGATTTGTTTTGATTTTTGATTCAATTTGATCGTGAGGTTTGGCACGCGATACTCTCTGCCTCCCAGTAAGGGACTTGGTGTAAAGATATGTATGTATTATTTTCATTGCGCATAAATTATTGTCGAGTTTAATAAGTCACACGGATAATCCCATTTCACATTTTCACAAATGTGAAAATTATGTTTTATTAGACATGTGATAATTCGGAACTTTAGAGTGCTACTTCATATGAATGAACAAACTCTAGATGCAAACACACACAATGTCTTATGAGCGATGAATCCAACATATTCACAAACCTTATTTAGTTTCATAATTTTAGCTTTGCTTAGGTTAAAAATATAATAAGTAATCAAAAATAAATAAAACACGAATATAATAGATAAAAAGAGTTAACTTCGAGGATAACTCGTGTAGCAAAATATATATTTATAGAATTTTAAAGTTGCTGATATATCAAGGTAATATATCAAAATTTTTTTTGGATTATATGATTAATAATATATTATGCATATATCATCCTAATGTTTTAATAAAAATGTATTATTAATATAAAAATTAATGAGTGTATTTTAAAATAAAATATTTACCAATTAAATTAAACTAATAAAGTTATATTAACAAATGAATAAATAATTACTTGAGAAATTTAAGCATGCTTTTCGAACAAGAAAACATATCTTTGTATTAATAAGTATTTGCACGCCCTTATCCCCAAAAAAGCTGGAAGAGATTCAACTACAATTAGTCGAAAGTACTTAATACTTAGTCCCACAATGTGATAGAGTGCAAACGTATCGTCAACCAAGTAATGCCAATGGGCAATTTACGCAATACACGTTTATTTTTATATTCAAATTAAAATAACTTTTCCCCCCATTGCTACACTAAGAAATCGAACCCGGGACTACATGAAGTCAAATCCACCAGAACCCTAAACAACGGAAGCAATATTTTTGTCTGTAATATAACCTTATATATTTTATAGTGTTTTCAATGCGACTGTACTTCGGACGTCCTGGTCGTTACTTCGATATCGGGTCGTGATCGTTATTTTGACGGGCGGGTGACCACCTCTCGTTCAGGTCGCCTTCATCATCGACACCTACAATGACTTGCTAGCCCCAACTCACCCGCGATGGTTGAATCAAATATTCTTCACTACATTATAAAACGTATTTGAATTTGTTACAACACATAATACGAAAATTTCGAGACAGATTTTCAAGCTATCTGATTTTTCGGATTTATTTTCACTTTACAAATATTTTAACTGTATTTATACCCGCGACTTTTATTCATACAAACTTTCATCCTACATCCTATTAATATTATAAATGCGAAAGTTTGTAAGTATGGATGTATGGATGTTTGTTACTCTTTCACGCTCGAATGGCTGAACGGATTTGTCTGAAATTTGGAAGACAGATAGATTGTGACCTGGATTAACATATAGGCTATTTTTAATCCCGATCGCACACCGGGTTTCTGTGAAAACGCGGGCGAAGCCGCAGGTAGCAGCTAGTTATAAATACTTAGAAGCTGATATTTGAACAAAAACGTAGCTATTGTTTGAAGTTGGATCTTTAACTATATGCAAACTTATCAAATTTAACAAAAAGATAAGTAAACAAACACTGAACATAGATATTAAAAGACGCATGGAAGTATTTTTTTACAAAGCTTTGTAGTTTTTAAATGCTATTCCAACTAAATATTTTTTGTTTATTCAGTAAATAAATTTAAAAAATCATACAAAGGTATCAAAGCTTTCTTAATAGTGTTTCCAATAAACACTATAGGTGCTATTCCTATCCTATACTGTAGCCGGGGTTTTAAGCCTTCGCTACCCTCCTACCGGAACACGAAAGTGACAAATATTGTCATTATTACGGCAGGAATAGATAAGGCCGTGACCCTACGCTTTAACAAATCACCTTATTGTTCTTTCTGATTATCATTTTACCTAAACTCGCCTCCTATAAGCTGCCAGAAACGCAGTAAATATTTTCAAAAACACTTATACTGTTCAACACAAATTTAATAACTGGCCCACACGTTTCGTATATCACATAATCATACACATAATTTTAATGCTAAAATAAGCTAAACCAGTAGGCTAATATATTATTTTTTAAAAATCATGGAACAGAATTCAAAAGCAACCGTTTTAGAAAATAATAACAATGATTCCCTATCAAAAGTCAATGATGACGAGTAAATTACGTCATCAGATTTTTAAACATTAATCTGGACAAACACGGAGCATACATTTATTAAAAAAAGTATCTTCACGCCCATATCCCCGAAGAGGTAGGCAGAGGCACAACCAGGGCACCCACGACTAGCCGAAGATACTGAGTCCCACAATGTGATAGGTGGCAAGCCTATGCAGCCTCATGCAGTCGAGTCCAACAACTGAACCGCTAGACCAAAGAGGCGATACAGTATGAATAAATTGATTATATGTTTATCCAAAGCTTTCCTTAACAAATGATTAGGACTGTTAACGTTGTGGAGTACACGGCCAGAAGTTTATTTACTCTATTTTAGATTCTCTGCTCTAAGCCTATAAATCCAACAATGGGTACCAACGATCTCGAAAATGTAAGCTAGAACGCGTACAGCGTCACATTGCACGACTGAGCTACATAGGACATTATTCTTAACAGTGTAAACTAGCCGATATTTCAACTATACGAATGGTACCCACCACGAAGAATGAGTATTAGTCGATTTTATACAAGCAATTTTCAATCTTTAATATTGGTAATACGTTATATAATTGTATCGACGCAAATGTGTCCTACGAAGTGACAACAGATGGAGCCTCAGGCCACCAATAAAAACCTCAAAGGTAACGAACAAACATAAATCATTTTAAAATACTCGTACATGTCAAAGATGTTGTCGCCTTTGAGAAGGGATTATTTGCGTTAATGTTTTGTGTACAGAGGGTAAATTGTTTGCATAAGAGATTTTAGCAAATCCATATCTCATGAAGTAAACACGGCGACGGATGGACAGTGAAAGAAAAACAGAATGGACGCGCGTTTCGTGAGGGTTTAGTTGTATGGGTTTAATTATTTTCATAGTACAAGATCCGATTGCATAATTTGTTATTTCTTTATTAATACAATATTTGTTAACCAGTTATTTCTAATGTGACATTTATAAGCACACTTACAACCAGACTTGTTTGTCAAATAACTAATTATTAATCATTAATTCATGCTATTCATCATTGGTTGCATTTCATTTTTTGATGGGTTGAATTTAAGTATTTTATGCAAATATTATTTTTTTGACATTGATTATTTTATTCAATGTAAATATATTTTTATTTTAGCACTTGCCCTGTGCTTGGGATAAATTTTCTGTAAATTTTAAAGAAAGAAAAAAATTCGCCCCAGACAGGATTTCAACCTCTAACCTTTCTTTCTTTAAAATTTATAGAAAATTTATTCCAAGCACAGGGCAAGTGCTAAAATAAAAATACGTTGCGAAAAACGAATGTTATAGCCATTCTAAAATGTGAATTTCATCTGTAATGATGAACTCATTTGGTGGGTACTCAGAATTGTGTATCTATAGGACAAAACTACCCGCGTTAACGGGTTAGAAAGGAATTAAAAATTTCGCCACGGGACTTGAATCCTCAGTAGCTCAATTGGTTAGAGCATTCGTCGGCTTGAGACGAAAGGTTAGAGCTTCAAATCCTGTCTAAGGCGAAATTTTTTCTTTCTTTAAAATTTATAGACAATGTAAATATGTTCGTCAATAGATATTATTAAAGCTTAATACAATTGCAATAACCTTACTTTAATGCCATTGAAACGTGATCAAGGTACCCAAAAAAACTCTTAAAATTTAAGTCAATTTTTAACTAAATTGCCTCTAACTTTCGGAACATTAAAATCCATTAATAACTGACTGAGTAAATGGTTAAACATACAACAATAATACATAACACAGATGAGTTAAAAATATTTTAAGAACATTCACTTTTTGGACACACTCAAGAACTTAATTTTTATGATATCGATGAACTTAATTCAATAAAAAAATTCAAAAAGATAGAAGAAGCACGTCTTGTCTGATAAGAGGAATAAATTAAATTGATAATTTTTCGTCTTATTTGATAAAAATATATAATTTCACATTTTTTCACCGAAGGATTTCACAGAAGAAAATTATGTCCTCAGCTTTAGACATTATTTGATTAATTCTTAAGTCGATTTTTATCATCTTTGCTGCTAACAATCTGGATTACAAAAGATGTTAAAAGTAAAGGATTAGAAAAGTTAAATAAATAAAATGAAAAAAATATAATCAAAACAAGGGTTGAAAACGAATTCAATTTTGTGACTTAAATTTTTGTATTGTATAAAGTTTGTTTATACAATACAAATTTCTACACATTTGTATCGTAATAATATTAACTGTCAGAACACTGAATAAATAAAAAATAATAATTCAAATTTATCTGTATGTTTAATAATTATTTAAAGGTCGTTAAACTGAAAAAAAACTTCTAAGTATACACAATTTGAAGATTTCTCTCGATTTCGATCCTAATTTGGTAGCGATAAATCACCCGAGTCCTTAAACTAAAACAAATATAAAACGTTTTATTTTAAATTTACAATCAAATAAAGAAGAAACTGGGGAAACATAAAAATATTACATAATATTATATATTAATCGGTGGGTAATTTTAAATAACAATTAACAAGTGGCATTTAAAATTAAATAGTTAATGGAACCTACTCATTTATAACTTATTCGAAATTAGATTTTGCTAAATTAAATAAACAAATAATATATCGGTTAGACATAATCTAGCAATATAATAGCTAACACATATGATAAAAAATATATTTATACTTAATTAAGGTAATAAATATTTTATTCTAATTTAATCACTTTTTAAAAATTGTTGTAAAAATTATCAGGAAGATAAATCACTATATTAAATAAAACATTTAATATAAGCCTGTAATTTCTACCTATGTAATTAACTTCAAAGATCTTGAATAAAATATAAATTAAGTTTTAATTATAACTGTCAAATACGCACTGATTAATTAAGTATATCTTATTATCAGGTCCATTTTTTAATACCATTAAAAAACTAAAGATGCTATTTCAAAAGTATTTCCGGTCTGAAGCCTGTATATTTCAAGTTCATATGAACACAGCCATTTGAATTGCAGTAATATTATTTGTGTATAGTTAGCTAGTAATAGAGATAAACATAAGATCAACCGTCTACCTATTCCTGCCACCATGGTAAAATAACAAGCAAAATGATTTATTTTAGGTTGGTGGCCAATATTGATATTATCTATTCTTACAAACACATGTAATTAAAGATTATTATTAATAATTAAATGCAGATGATAGTGTAGTACGACTAAGATCATTCAGCGCAAACACTAGTTGCATCCCACAAAAGGCACTTACCCTTTTTCCAGGGAACCGAATTCATACCATCTGGTCTCTTTCCGCCAGATCGGCTGAGACCTAATGGTTCAAGAACACAAGGGACTTTAGCAGAAACGAGTGCCCTTCGGATTATATCGTTGAGAGCATGATGTCTAGGAAACCTATCAAAGCAATAAGTGCAGCTTTTCCCCCGTGTTGTTTCGGGCTCCTTTGCAGAATAGACCACCTGCCTTCCGGCCAGGCAGCACTTGAAAGACGAGTATAGGCTTACCGTCCGTAGCACCGTGACATCTGACTAGGTGGTAGAGTTTCGCAGCGACTCACCCGGATTGGTACCACCGCCTTACCTATTCCTGCCGCTAAAACGTCATGACGTGTTCCGGTTTTGAGGGTAAGGTAGCCGGTAAAGTTACTTTTGCTCGAGGCCTAACATCCCGGTCTCAGTTTGGCAACACACCATTACCGCCTTTGGTGTATCTGTGCGGCGTGAATTTCTTACCATCAGGAAATCCGTCTGCTTCTTTGCCTTCCAATATCATAAAATAAAAATAAAATAAAATAAAAAAATAGCTCATTGTTTTGTGGTGACCGTTGTTTGGACTCAACAATAGACCCGCAAATGCATCTGTGTGGTTCACATATATTGCAACTTAAACGAAGAGCCACCGCTACAAGCAAAGTATTTTTATCCAAAAGTCTATCTACATGAGGAGATGGGAGTACATGTAGCCAGGCTCCTGATTCAGGCCGAGTGGCTACTTTGAGTCATGCAATGCCTCTTCTATAATCTGATTAATTATAGAAGAGGAAATATAGAAGAGAACTCTCTTTGCTCCGATGTAGTCCTACGCTTATTGAACATTAAGCTACTGTGGTCCCAAAGCCCGAATTAAATGACAACCAAGTAGTAACGGCTTCCCTCATAAATTAAATGCTCGACCTGTCACCATTTGGGGAGATTAGATTAGCAGCAGAAGCCAGAAAAGCAGGCAAACAACATCTTCCATTCTACGTATTCCTGCATAGACCGGCATGCAGTGCCGCTTGGCTCCACTGATTTTCATTGAGAGAAACTTCATTTTTGTTTGTAAAACATTTTTTTAATAATCTCTTGTTGGCTTAACCAAGTGGGAGTAGTTCGTAGAATATAGTTATCTTTTAGTAATGCAAACAAGTTCGCAAAAGAAAAATCGCAACGTTTGCCGAGAGACCGTTTAAACGCGATTGTGTTTTAAGCAGAAGTTTGTGCCGAAATTTATTCGCATCAGGGACCGCATCATGACAAATAGGTGAGCCCAATAAAGTGAAGGAGTTCGCAGAATTTTTTTAGTACTTATAAGAAGAGCATTAAGTTTTGAATAATTAGAATGACTATGAGATTAAAAGGATAAAAGTTCGCATTTAGTGGTATTTTGCTCTAAGCCCAGTTCTCGAAAACGAGGAATTAGTCTTTGAAAATCACGATATACTTCATCTAACTTTCCAGCAATAGTTCCATCATCAAAATATCCTTTCAATGGTAAGCTGACTTCTAAAAAGGAATTATGAATGGCTAAGCAGAATGCAAGTGGACTTAATGAATCTCCCTGCTGCGCTCCCACTTGAGAAAATTTGCAGTTGTCTTCCAAGTAAAAATAAAAGAAATCTGTATACTTGATAAGAAAAGGGATATAGAGATGGAACAACGGCTTTGATTTCGTTTAGTACCTAAAAGTTCTCTCTCCGCAAAATTAAAGAAATACTCTAAATCGAGTTTAACTATAACCTGCCTAATATTATAAATTCAAATGTAAGTTTGTTATACTTTCACGCCTACCTAATCATCATCATTGAACTTTCGTCACCTATTCTTGGAGGTATTAAAAGTAGCCTAATATACTGTTTTAATGACTTAAACGCAAGTGAAGCTGCTGGTAAAACATGTATTGCTTATAAGTCACGATTGTCTTTTACCGTCAAGAGAGTCGAGTACTTCTTCGCGGTATTTTCCATAAACTATAATAATGACAAGATTGATCCACACAATACAATAACATAATTATAAACTACTAGTGGTCGCCCATTGGTCGAAATTCGACCATAACAAATTTTAATATCTTGTTGATAAGAACGCCATCTTCATTTCTCAAGACCAACTACTTTGTTTCCAAACTTTTTAATGCGCTATGTGTGATATTTTATCGTTATCATCAATACATTTATTTGTGTGTGTCAAATGCATGATAGTTTGGGTAATGTTTTATTTATTGATTTAATGTACTTAATAAGCATTATTATTGAAAAATATTAGCGTTCTGCACTTCTCCTACACATAAACTATAAGTGTGCCAAATTTTATGCTCCTGCGTCAGCGCAATTTTCATAAAAAGGGGTCTAAAGTTTTGGCATCACGTATTAATATATAAATTTAATAATGTTTTTTTATTTAACTTGATCGCCTCTGTACTCTAGCGGTTAAGATGTTGGATTTGACTTCTTGAGGTCTCAAGTTCGATTTCCGGGTTGGGCAACACAAAAAAAATGTGTCTTTTTCAACTTTCTAATAAAAAAATGTTGTTCTCAATTAAATATGTGCCCAGTTGGCGACAGGCTTCCCACCCATCACATTGTAGGACTTAGTGCCTTGATTGTGCCTCTGCCTACCTCAATTTTATTTTCCCATACAAGCTGAACGGGTGGAACAAAGTTCACCGGAACAGCTAGTTTTAAATATTTTTTATCTTTATGATTCCCAAAAAAAAATAACCATTAGTTTCCGATGCTCTTCGATAATGCTCTTCCTAACGAATGCGTTTAAAATACAAGGCAAAGGATTTAAATGCAATCTTCGTAAATAAATCTTACATAAAACGCATTAATAATACCTAATTACAGTCGTTACACTAATACCTATGCTAATACTTTTGCGATGCTGACTTTAAAAACTTTGCCGGGCCGTCGGCTCCTTATGAATAAATTATGACATGACGGCAGGTGGAATGACCTGACACGAAATGTTTTGATAGAATTGTTTTAATTGAACGTTATCTCGACTGAACTATCGATTCTATTCATTTTGAGAATATGATTTTGTCGACCATTCACACCAACGTTCTCTTTTAATTATTTTATCGATTGAACGATTAGAAAACAAATATCCGGACGTCGATTATTGTTTTTATAGCTCGAATGTTATGAACATAAATTATGTTCATTATAAATATTGGGTGAGGAGATTAATAAATGTTTGTCTATAAGTGTGAGTTAACATTTCCTTCATTCATTCGTAATAATTAATGGTGAGTGAACAAGTTATGATTAGTAATTATCCTATTATGTTTTGAATGTAAAACATACTATTAAATGTTTGTTTGTTATATTTGTTATTAATAATACGTGATGCCTTTTATTTATTTATTAAGTAAGTATCTTCACGCCAAGATCCCCGAAGAGATAGGCAGAGGCACGATCGGGGCACCCACGACTAGCCGAAGACACTAACTCCTACAACCTGATAGGTGGCAAGCCAACCGGGCACACATCCAATCCCGACCAACACTTTTTTTATTAGAACATTGTTAAAACCCCCTTTTGTTTTGTTGCCCGACCCGGCAATCGAACCCGGGACCTCATGAAATCAAGTCCAACTTTACTTACACTTTCCGGAGTTAGATTTAAAAATATTTAATTGTTTCAAGAAACAAGTAAGTGCCTTTTAAACTACTTTTTGTTTTTCATGTGATCAAAAACAACAAATTTTAATAATTTGTAATTTACTGTCTTTTCTTCCTTTCTCTCAGCTTTGTAAAATTCCAATGTCATATGTCAAGAAGTAAAAATAGCTCATTGTTACTGTCTTCTACATAAGAGTGTAAATCAAAATGTAAATCAAGAAATCCACGGCTCGTTTACTACACTATAAAAATGTTATACAAGGTATATTTTAAGTTTGAGCTCGATTTGGTGCTAAATAGACCTTTATTTTAAATTGTCAGCATTTGTTCAAAACACATTAGTGGTCTAAGTGGACCATGTTGAAGGAGGCGACTCAGTGGGTCGTTAAACCTGAGTTCTTACAAATAAATCTTGAAATCAAGCGTGGGTGCGAATACGAATCCTGATTCGCCCAGATATGTTCCTTAATTTTGTTTAAGCTTTTGTTTAATATTGTTAAAATTAATATGATAAGAACTTTTAAAAATATTGGCTACTAAATAAAAAAGGATAGTTCATATTCTGGTGAGAGTTTACATGGATATGTTATGTAATCCTTGCAGCTTTAAATACAGCCAGGGAAAATTGGGACGACATTCCATGATGAAATTGTTGAGGTGTCAAAAGTCACGTGAAAAGACGTGTATGTATGGAAATGGTAATGAATGTAGAGACATCCAGACAGGTCTGCAAGGATCAAGAGATTTTGAATTCGATACTCTCTGACTAGAACTTAAGGGATTTGGCGTGAAGAAGCGTATTTACATGTATAAATGCAAAGATATTATTAAATTTACATATCATTCCCAATCTATACAATTTTTTGTAACATCAACATCATGGTGTAAGCAACACTGAAAAGGGACTTGCAAACTGTGTTGCCTAGGCTATCTAAATAGAAGTAGAAATTAATTGCTTAACAAAATAAGATAAAATACTTCTTTAAATATTACAGATCAAACGGCGTCATAAAGCCATTAAAACAACGTAGTATATAGTATCAGTTTGGTTTTATTATTATTAAAAAGTCGGTTTTTTTCGCAGTAGGTACGCCACTCTAATTATTTGATTTTAGTAAGTAATCAATGGAAAAATATGTTAGTGGTTACCAAACCGAAACTAGTATTAGGCTCACCATAAAAGAATTTATAGTTTATCTATTACAGACAAATTTTAATTCATCATAACTGAAGTCTAGTTGTTTCTGAAAGAACAAAAATAACTCACAGAAATTTTTTTGTTGCGTGCAAAAAAATGTTGTACACGGTTAGATGTTGATATAAAAAATAGCCTATCAATCACTTTCCAACCGTATATCTCCACAAAAATTATGTTAAAGCAACTCTCTGAAATAAAAAAAAACAAAAAAAAACATTTTTTGTATTTACGATACGAAGCGGTTTATTAAAAACTTGAGGCTTTTTTGTAATTTTACGACCTCGATTTCAAAATATTTGCGATTTTGTTGTAAAATAGATTTTACGTTTCAATCAATTTATTTTAGTTTACACATAACAAAGATAAAGAAAATATGTAAATAAACGTATTTTTCAGATAATTTTCACTAAAACTTGAACACACTAACTAACTCCAACTTCATTACCATATAATACGCAAAAAAAAACACCTGGATCTTGACCAAATTTAAATGGCCACCTCTAAATTATGAAAAAAGAATCATCATAATCGGTGGAGTATTTGCTATACAAAAAAAACAAAATAAGTGGGATATCCAAAAAAAACAAAAACGTTTCGTTCGTACTATAAGCAAAGTACTTAACACAAAATTTTATAATGTAGAGTGAAGTGTCGCAAAAAAAGTTTTGTTATAATTTTTCAACCTCCCGCTCAGTGTGTGTACCGCGCGAATAACTTCGTTCCAAAAAGCATTACCGAACCATCTCCTTTTTACAAATCTTTTTGGAGTAAAATACGAATAATCTCCTTATCCGAGTAAAAATCTATTTCAAAGGCTTATGCAAGCGCGCACTAACGTCAATGTTTTTGTGAGGCATTGCATAACGACGATTTTTGCAATGCAAATGTATTACGTCAATCCATCAATATTTGTATCGATGGCTACATTTCGTAGTTCGTCAAGGGCCGCGGGACATGCATTAATTAGTACAACTCTCCGGAAGTCGGTCGCGTGCTTCCACCGATAGCCCTTTGAATTATTTATACGTTTTATATTATAATTATCATACAGCAGGCTTATTATCATTTGTTATTATATTAAATGTTATAATAACGCTCACCACGGAAAGGTTAGTCCTTGATAGGGAGATAAGTTAACGATTTCCACGTCGGCGACCTCGCGGATAATTTTTTTGAGGTCTACAATTCGCACGCAATGTACAAAGTATTTATTGGCACCTTTTATGGATTTATGATTTTATTGTTACGTTTTTTGAGCCCCTGACGGAAAAGAAGATTGACGTTACGTGTCTGTGGTTGTGTGTGTTTGTTTGTGTGTACGTGAGTGTGTGTGTATGTATGTAGGTATGTATGTATGTATATATGTATGTATGTATTTACGTTTGTATATTTGTATATATGTATGTACGTCTGTTGCTTTGTAGCTTCTAAACAAAGATACTACTTTCGATTCGATTCGGATTTTGCATTTTGAAAGCTGATATAACCCCAATGGTTTTATACTGTATACGTTAGTGAATGACCTGATGGCTCTCCTGACAGTAAGAAAAAAACCGTCGATTAAACCCATAGATATAACTCGACATGAATATGTAACTGTGGTAGCCATCCGGTCGAGTTCATCATCAAATATTGACGTAAACTAGAAGAATTCTAGAAAATCACAAAGTAAAATCCATGGTATCTTTTGCTATCAGAAGAGCATAAATAAATACAAAATAAACTATGTATTCCTGCCGTCCTACAAGATGAGTAAAGATTAAGTGGGTCATTACCAATAAGTCCTTCATTGGTGGTACACTACAGCTACTGGCCCGGTTAAGGATCTACTGTCTTGCCTATTCCTGCCGTCACAATAGTGTCCGGCCCAGAGTGTAAAGTAGCCGGTAAACTTACACATCAACCTCCTTAGTAATAAAACTCCTTAGTATATAACCACCCGTTGATCTGGTGTGTAACTTCACTTTTGTTAACAAAAATGAAGTTACACACCAGATCAACGGGCGTGTAAGTATTATTAGTAGGGGTGTAGGTTTATCACCTTAGCCACAAGATAGCGGCGCATTTATCTATGGTGTATAGACCGCGATTATCTTTAAACATCAGGGGAGCAGCAAATTTACTATCTGCCTTAAAAATCCACGACCATCATCTCCTTAAATATTTAAAGTTGTAATGATAAAATTCTAAGAAATACAATTAAATATGTAGTAATTCGGTATAAACATAATTTAGTTATACACAATGGTAGATATCTAGCTTAGAACATGTTATTTATATGGTAATTTTGAGATACACGCAAAATTATGATAATTATATTTGTCCAACACTTTTCCAAGTGAAAATGACGTCACTCCTAATTATGATTATGTAAGTTAAAATGTATCAGGACATTTTAATTTTTGGAATTCTAATAAACTAGCAAAATAATTCAATTATAATGTTTATCATCAACATACCCATATAATTTGTATAGCATAGTTTTGAATTTGTATTACTTTGAATTTGAATAAATAAAATGTTCAACGGGTTGAATTTGAATTTAACCCACTGATCAAATTATTATTTCTTTATATTATTAAAGCACGAAAGTGTTTTACTAGTTATGATGCGACACACACACACACACACACA